>BMAO01018055.1:0-15275 GCA_019973975.1 Trichonephila clavata | reverse complement strand
AAATCAGAAACAGTAAGTAAATTAGCTACAGATTTTTTACTTCTTAATGAGATGAGTGTGCCTGGTGTTCTTGGCAAGGTTCGCTATATTGGGTTCGAAATTAGTCAATTTTAACCGTAAATCCCCTCGAAGCTCCACATTTAATTTATTTCTGTTTTTAGTTAAAATTGAATTAACGTGACTGAAACCGGCTTCAACCATATACGAACTTGGAAACGCCAGCATAAATGGCTGAGCCATTTCGTAAAGTTTCACATATTTTTGCTTTATATTTATATTAGTCCAAAATTTATGTATTGTCAATTTTTAATAAGCGTTTTTGCTTCAATATCGGACAATAGTTCAGCAAGCTCATCTTGTATGTTGATGTCGACGTTATCAATTTGCGCCGAAAATGGCGCAATAATCCAATCAGGGATGTCGATGTTTTCCAAATCAACAAAGCGCAGTTTAAAATCGTCGCTTAATTTTTGAAGATGATTTGTATATATTTCCAAGTCTTCTTCTTTTATTTTTAATTGTTGCAGATTTGAAAAATACTTATAATTCTTACGTAGCAATGAAGATCTAAATAAATTTAATTTTACTTGGAAGCCTAACAGTATTGTCCGAGCTTGGATAATTGTTACATCTTTCCTTGCAGTTTTGTTTGAACGTCATTAAATTTTCCAAATAAGTCTGCTAAATAAAAAATATGGTTCTTATTGTTTTGGAGCTTCATTGCTTAGAACAGGATTTATTTCGTTCAGAAATTCTGTCGTGGAGTCAAATAAATTGACGAGCCGTTGCAAGCATACACCTCTAGACAACCATCTAACCTCGGTGTGCAGAAGTAATTGGTTAAATAACTCATTGTTTTCCTCACAAAGAGTTTGGTAAATAATCTTGATTTAAGAGGTTGAGCGTTTAATTTGATTAATAGATTTATACAAAACTGTAAAGCTTCATGTAACTCTGAACTCAGATATTTTGCAACTAAGTTGTGTCTATGCAACACACAATGAATAGTACGAATACCGGGCACTTTTTCTTTGAGGCATGTAGCAAAACCTCGGTAACGCTCTACCATAGAAGGTGCGCCATCTGTGGCTACTGCTATTATATTTTCAAGCAGAATGTCATATTTATTTAAATATTCTTGTAAACATCTAAAAATTGTCACTCCCTTCCCATTGGTTTCAAGATATTTAGCAAATAAAAATTCATCAATCACTTCTCCTTTAATTTTACTGAAATATCTAACATATGCCATAAGAATAGCAGAAACGCCAAAAACAGATTCATCAAGTTGTACAGAGAACTTGCAATTTTTTAGCTCTGAAACTACTGTGTTTTCTATTTTTTCGGCCATTTCGTCAATATGCCGTTTTACAGAATTTGCACTTAATGGCAAAAACTTTAAAACATTAGTAGAGTCTTTTTTTCATCACATTCTCAATGACGTCTTTAATTGCAGGTACTACAATTTCTTCTGCAATTGTGTGGGTTTTCCCCTCTTTGCTATATTAAGCGAAATCTTGTACGAAGTAATTAATCCTTCATTTTCAATTTCAGTAGACTGTTTCATAAAACTTTTTAGAGTTGGTCAACATGTGAATTTTTCTTTGAGTTTTTTGAAAAATTCTAATTCTTCATTTTTTTTATCTGAATGAAGCCTTTCAAGATGATCTTTCATTTTTGACGGTTTCATGTATTCATTTCCAAAAGTTTTTTCGCATATAAGACACATTGGAATAGTTTCATTTGTCGATGAACAAATAAATCCAAATTTTAAGTAATCCAATGAATATACCGACATTTATTTTTAGATATTGAAGCTGTCATTTTTCAAATTGAGTTCTGTAAATAAGTTAAAATTAAGTTGGTATATTATACTAATCCACATTATTAAAGCTTACCTTTTCACAAGCAACAATAATTAAAACTTGATATCAAAACTAAACGAATAGTTTTATAGAAACAATAACTAATTATCCAATGGTAGATATAATAGTAGTAATAATGACACTACAAGCATTTAATACTGTTCACAGTTCACAAAGATAGCTGAAAATGCATTATGATATTTGCGTTTGTAGCATCCAGTGTAGAATTGGACAAGCGCACATATGCATCTGACTCATATGCAAGGCTCGTATGGTTTGCGATGGAGACAAAAGGCGAACCAACGACACGATGCGTAACTGCCGTATAAAAAAGAAAAAAACTAAAAGAACTAAAACCACACAGATAAGAAGAAAGAAAACGGAGTACTGAAGATTCCCTTCGCGCTTAATGCATAGAAAGCCAACGGCAGTGTCGTCGCTCGCCAAGTCTGCGCCAAAGGCTCCTAATTGGTGGATGGGTTCGCCAGCAAGAGACACGGATAAGCCTCAATCGCTCTTCTGGCTACATACTATGAGTCGTGCAAATTACAAACTGGTCACAAGGTCAAGTTGTGACGTCACGATATACATACGAAAACCCATAAGGAAAAAGGGGCACATTGTTTTCTGATTTATTATTTTATTTTCTATAAAGAATATAATAGTGAATTATAAAAATATTTTAAATTTTTACGTACGCAGTTAGATATGTGTGATTTGCGTATTAAGAACTGTTTTTCCTTCGAGTCCCAATAGACCCCCATTCGACCCCTTGGGTCAGATAGACCCCATACTGTTGTTAAATAGACCCCTAGGGGTCTTATAGACCACTTTGGCGACCCCCTGGTTAATGCATGTTATATACTGTCTTTATTATAAAAAGGATCGCAGTGAGACCTGCATTTGCTTCAAAAACCAGGACCTGAAGAAGTCATAAAAAGTCATTACCCTCACCATGATGTTGTTACTCTGAATACTTGGTTTTCAAAAATATTCTTGCATCGCTCGATAAGCCATCAGTAGAATACAAACACCAGGTACGCAAGCTAAATGCTTCTTCATCCAGACATGTCTTACCTAGTGCTAGCATACATGTAACAATGACGGTTATAAAAGTAAATGTACTTTAAGTTTAAATTTAATTTTACGAAGTAGAAAAATATATGAGTTTTATAACAGCCTTTTAAATTATATATTAATATAATTATTTTAACTATATCCAATGAAAATGAAAAAAAAAAAGATCAATCAAATTATTCACAGTATATATTGAAATTCCAAAACAAAAACTAAACTATTCCATTTTAAAAACAAATTTTATATTTTCCCTTTTAACTTACTGTATCGTTTGAAGTACTTCCCCCCCCCCCTTTTTGAATATATGAATACCAAACTTTGTTTCCGAAACTAATGCTTGCTGTGGGAGATAAACGCTGTATACGATAATGATAAGCGACAATGTTTAGGTTAAATCGTTTTAAACATGTACACACTCTTACGTTTTTCTATTGTGACTACATTAAATCTGTCTTTGCTTATAGGTTTGCTTATATGTATGGTGTAGAATCTAAATATTTTTTAATCATATTTTCACAAATAGATATCATATAACAATATTTGGGGAAGTATGTTTTTAAATTTGCCAAACATACTTGAAAAGTTAATATTTAATCATTTGATTCAAAACTTTTTCAGTTATAATTATGATCTAATTTAATATAATTGAATAGGATAAGGAATATGAGAATAATTTTTATGCCAAAAAAAAAAAAGGTTGATTCAAACAAACAAAATAATATAAGATGTTGTACTCTCAAATTTTGCTTCCAGACCGTACATGGCTCCCACATACTTATTTGAAAAAATATATATTTGTTTGCAGAACTCTTAAAGATAACGATTGAACAATTTATGAATGAAATATTTATTTGTAGACTTTTAATGATACAGTGGTGGCAAAAAGTCTTGAACACACTCATTTTATAGCATAATTTTTGTGTTTGACTTCATTTTTCGTTGTGAAATTATCGCACTTTCTTAAATATTGTTATTGATTTTAATGTATATTTTATGCTGATTTCAAATCTACTACTAGTTTCTTAATGACTAAAATTTTTTTGTAGTAAAGCCACCTGAACACAATAATGTGAAATATGTGCAGAATGAAACAATATAAAAAACATAATATGCAAAGAAAAATAGCCCGAAAATTGACAAATACGGTATATTTAATAAGCATTTTGAAAATTACATTGTTGTCACATGTTAGAAAATCAATATTTTATGGGTCAGCCGTTTGCTTTAATTATGGCTCTACGTCTTTTTGGCATGTAATGCACCAATTTCAAAGAGATCTTTCGTGACAATATGGCTGAAGGAAAATTTAAAGCTTCAATTAATTCACGTTTGTTTGAAGGTTTTTTCTTTGAAATTCTAACCAATTTTAAACCATAAGTTCTCTATCGGATTAAGGTCGGGAAACTGTCCTGGCCAGTTCATTCTATTCACAATATGGTCTTTCAAACCATTTCTGGACTACCTTTGCACGATGACAAGGGCGTTATTGTCCTGAAAAATCCATGACTGATTCCCAAAAAAGATCTCTCGCAGTCGGTAGCAATTTATTTTGAAGTATTTCAATGTAACCCATGGCTTTCACTATTCCGCTAACGATGTGAAGTCTTCCAACACCATGAGAAGACATGCAACCCTTACCATCACTTTTGTCGGGTACTTTACTGTGGGCTTCAGACACTGAGAGCTGAATTCCTCATGAGTGCGTCGTCTTACATAGGCACTACTTTGTTGCCAGAAATACAAAGCTGACTCTCATACTAATATTACCTTTTCCTAGTCTTTAATAGTCCATAATGAATGTTCCCTTGCCAACGTCAATCGCCTCTTGCGTTGAAATTCAGTCAATAATGGTTTTGGGCGCGCTTTACAGCCTCGTAACCCCAATTTCCAGCAGTCTTCCTCTAACAGTTCTTGGGCACACACTCACATTGATGTCAAAGTCCATTGTTTTGAAATTTGCGAGGAATTAAGCTTTCTGTTTGAAAGTGAAATTCTGTGCAATAACCTGTCTTCACGTAAAGATGTTTTTCTTGGTCGTCCTGATCGCCCCCTGTCCGCATAAAATTTGTTTCAGAAAATCTTTTCAAAGTTCTCACAACAGTAGAAATGCCACATGGTACTTAAGCAGCAATTTGGCGCATAGAATAACCTTCTTCATTCAATGTATTATTTTTGTACCTTTTATTCTCAGGCAGATATGAAAATTTTGCCATAATTCCAATATTTTCCACAAACGCACTTCAAATTTCTTTTCCAATACACATTTTCTACAAGCAACAACTACATTCAATACAATAAACCATGTTTCACCTTTTTCTTTCAACCCTTTATCGCTACTGCTCTTGATTGGTTTGAAATATACGGAGCATTCCCATTAGTGGAAACACACTCACTCATTCTTACAGTGACCTTGTGTTTTCTTGTCAAGGTTTTTCAACATATCAAGGAAACTATTTACTTACGATGAAATCTACAAACAGATTTGAAATCAGCACGAAAAAATATATTAAAATCAATAACAATATTTAAGATAGTGCGATAATTTCACAACGAAAAATGAAGTCAAACACCAAAAATTACGCTAAAAATGAGTGTGTTCATGACTTTTTGCCACCACTGTAATACCTAAGCATAATTTTAATATAATGTAAAAAAAAAAAAAAAAAAAAAAAAAAAAAAAAAAAAAAAAAAAAAACGTTGAAAATTTTATTTGATAAAAATTTGAAAGATATTTTTGCATTGAAATGGAAAAAAAATGCTAAATTCCAAAGGTCAGTAAATAAGTAGGCCCTAGTTATGTATTTCTTTTACCTTATATTAGCATATTAGTTTCTTTATCAAACTTTTGAAGGGAAAGTAAAGTATGGCTTTTTTTTCAAAAATGCCAATAACAATATTCTAGTACCAAATGTAATACATGATTAAAGTCGTATCCTAAAATACAACGGAATAGAAAAACTATAGCATACATTGTAACTTTTTTTTCTATTATTTTTTAAAAAATTTTCCACGAACATATATTTTTTCCGTTAACCGAAGATTCCAAAAAATAAAAATATGTCCAATTATTGAATTTTGGGACTTTTCTCATGGGAATATATTATTTTATTACTATTAAATTCTTGTGTTTTTAAATTTTTTATATCGATAATCATATAATGAATCTCTGCAATAGAATTTATTTTGTAAGCACGAAAAGATTCATTGATCTCCCGTTGGGAAATACTGTTGCAGAGCAAACACTTTAAGTTTATCGCTTTGAGGCTAAATTTGGAAACTACAAATGTATAAGGCCGTTAACAATAGGTAGAATATTTGAAATAATATCATTGCTAAATTTTTCGAACTTCTAGTTATGCAAATTCTTTTATAGCGAACACACAACTCCCCACAGAACTGTTAACAACAGTATTCAATCAAAAATTCTATTTGCTCCTAAAATAATTGTATGCTATCGTTTGATTATCAAATAATACCTTTCACGAAATTCATCTTCTAACGTTTCGCTTGGAGTGCTAAGTATAAGATATTTAGCTTTTAGAAATCAAAACAGCATAGTAGAAATTTTTTTGTGCGTTAGATAGAGCCCGCATATAAGAAACCACACACAGACAAATTGGAAATTTCGTAAATGCTTACGTATAAAAAACATTTTAATACGACATACTAAAAAATATTTTCATGTTTAGCTAAAGACTGCGTAAAAAGTCTCATTTAGAAAATACATCCTTTATGAAATACAAGAGAAAATACTTCCAACCAAAGTAAATAATTAAATTACACATAGAACATTTTAAAAATATTTCATTTCTTATGATCATCATTTCATTTCATTTTTAATTTTCACGGAGAACTTTTCAAAAATGCACATACATAACTCACTGCTACTCGCCGTAATCTAAAACGTGTATCTTCTTGTGATCAAATGATTAAAAATCCCTTTCAGATATTGTTTCAATTAATTGATTAACTATTTGCATTGTTGAGAAACTTTTTTTTAACAAATGAACAGTGTCTTGAAGTGTATATATGTAAATTGACAAAAACACTACGATAGCATCAACATTCTGAAATTCATATACCGCATGAAAAAATTGCAAAAAAATAAAATCTCTTTTAAAAGACCACCTAAAATAGGTTTTACTGTATACTTTTTAGGGTATGTTAAATAATACATACATGTTCTCAGCGCTCGGAAAATTAATTTTGAAGAAACGTTATTAAATTTTATTATATAAATTTTTATAAATTGTTGAGTTGCGTCAACGATTACTTCTTTATTTTATACCATTGCAATCAAAAACATTTTATAGAAACCAGGTGATGGTAAAATTTAGCATAAACTAGCTAGAAAATATTAGTATTTCCAAGAAAATAAGAATTTGGAGTGTTTTTGCTTTGCCTTAAGTATCCGACTGGTTGCGACAACTTTTTTTTAAAAAGAAAAATGGAGATATGGGGATTTTTTTTTGTTGTTTTTAGATTTGTTTAGTACATTTTAAGAAAAATATGCTACAGTTAAAAAGAGAAAAATAAATTATTATTACTAAAATGGGAAAAAATAGGTTAAAATTGACAACAAATAGAATAAACGTGGCCCATTCTGTATTAAAGGTTTATAAACAAATTTTTAGTTTCTCATTCTAATGTGTTGCTATGTTATTCATTTTTGAAATGACCTTCAGGATAAGGATATATTTTCTTTTTTACAAAAACTAGAGCACTTTATATCAGTTATTATATAAAATTGCCTAAAAAAACAGTGATTATATTTACATAAGGGATTGTAATTTTTGTAATAAAACAGGGATTCATAAATCTGAAGGTTAAAACAATTCTACTATTATACAATACTTACAGAAAACATTTCAGTTAATTATTTTCAAAACCTTTTTAGCAATCACTGGCCCAGTTTGATTATTTTCCAAAAATCTCATTTCGAGTAAAACGCTGTTTAATGTATGACATCTTGCTTAAAGTAATGGCATCTGCTTTTACAAAAACACTTGTAGTTTTTGTTCTATTGAACGGAAAATGATAAACTTGGTACTTTTATAAAGCTAATAAGATAGCCCATAAAATAAAATCATAAAAAAAATTGTCAATTTTTGGCAAAATTCACAATTTTAGGGTAGTCGGAGGAAATAATCTACTTAATGAGTGACAATGCTATCACGTTCCATAGTTTTGTAACGCACAAAATCATTCGATAAAAAAACGTACTGTAACAGTAATCCTGCTTTGAACATGTTATTAAGCTGATGCATATGAAAAAATTGGTTTTCTTCACATGTGTTGTGTTTCTGTTTCCGTTACTCTTTTTTTCTTTTAAAGTTGTACTGTCAGTTGCCAGAGTCGTACTTCAACAAACATTTTCCCAAAAGTGTTCTATTTTTTTCCAAACTTGTTTTGAATTTTGTAAGGTTATGAATTCAACTGATATTTGTGTGTTAATAATATTGCAAAAGTTGTGTACGTAATATAAACCAGAAATCGGGGAGAATACTGTAAATGTTCAAAAAGTGCAGAGTTCGTCTCTAGAATTTTGGTCTGGTGATTTTTTTCCTACGAAATGAACGGCGGGGTAGTCTGATATCTATGAAAAATGTTACTCAGAAAGCCTTTTTGAAAATGAATCCAACTTTATATAATACAATGTCAGTACATTTAAGAAGAACAAGAAAAATTGAAAACTGCCTTGCGAAATGAACCACGGGGAAGCCCATATCTATGAAAAATCATGCTCTGAAAGCCTTTTTAAAAACGAATCCAAGTTTGTATAATACAATGTCAGTACATTTAAGAAGTGCAAGAAAATTTGAAAACTGTACACCCTTAACTTGTTAATCTGCATAGCCTAATATTTGTTACCGGCAACATTCAACCGCATACTTCGTGCAAAACAACTGGAAAATCCAATGCATTAAATTATGAAATTATGCAACATCTAACTTTTTCACCAAATCTTTCACCAACCAACTTTTATTTTTATAAATATTTAGAACAGTTTTTACGCGCACTAAGCCACGTGAAAATGAAGACAGAAAAAATTCCCCATCGGAGTTTAGTGACTCTAAAAACCAGAAATTTTAAGACATGCTTCTATTCATTGAAATTTCGTTGAAAAATGTTTATTAAAGCAAATGAAGTGTATTTCGATTAAATAAATAACTTTCGGAAAAATATACAGTTTTCTATATCCGACATTTGTGCTATACTTACCAACCGTATATAAAAATTCGCTTTCGCCCTAACTACCTATAGAGCCGATTGCAAGAATTTTACTAGTTTGCAATTTAAAAAGAGACCGAAAATGAACTTTGCACACTCTTCAAGAGAAAATGGATAAGTCAAACAATTCAGTAATGGTGATGGAGCAGTTTCTGTTAGAATAATTAAGTCGCCTTTATGTTCTTATATTACAGGAAATTATACATAATAATATTTTAGGAGTAATACCACAAACACACATATGAAGTCTTTCAATATAAAATGTAATTCATTGATTTATTTTTTTATACTTGATTAAAAGTAAAACAATTGTCAAAATAAAATAAACACTTTACACAAAAAATACTTATTTGGTATTTGAAGTATGGCACCAAACCTAGAAACGAAATCTATAAATTTAAAAAAAAAATTGTTCATAATTTCTTTTATTTACCTTAATTTTATGTTCATTAAACATTGAAACTTATAAATCAGTCCTGAAAAAAAAAGAAAAAGAAATTACTGTTTCATATAACTTGTTATTAAACAATGCAGCTATTCATATGTGAAGTGTTAGATAAAGAAAGTTTTAATAAAACAAAATATTTAAGAATATTAAAAATATCGCATTAGATATTTTTTTATTGCTTGAAAATACCAATGTTTCCTAGAATAGAAAGTAACACAACAGAAATAAATACTAAGTTCCAAAATTAGACATTGGATTTCTGTTCCTTTTTTATACTCTTAGAATTTTTATCGGATATTTTGTGAAGAAAACGTTATTCAAAAAGTATCGGATGTACATGTGGGAAGAGATTTTATTATGGGATAAACTGTATTTGCTTTGCTTTTCTACTTGTTTTTATTTATTTTATTCGGTGAGTGATTCCAAACTCATGACTTCATTATTCTTTTTTCAAATTTTGATTATTCAATGGATTTAAGGTATTGACACAATAAAATAGTTTACTGAATTCAGAATAACGTAAGTATTCTTTAATTAAGTTAAGTAAATCCAATTATTTTAAAGAAATGGTTTCACTGAGAAATAAGGAAAAATATAAAGATATTTTGATGAAGAAGAAGAATATTTTCCTTTTTAATCTGTGACTGAAATTTGTTACAGCGCAAGGCTTGTTAATGATTATGTCTTGCACCTGAAAGAGTATGCTGTTTTATAACAAACGATAAATTTATTTTTAGCAATTAAATATTGTTTTAATTTAAACCTCTAAGAGAAGGAAAAGGTTTCTTTAAACTACTCATTTTCTTAGCCAATTCATTACATTTAATACACACAAAATTCTTCTAAGCAATAAATTTTCAAAAGGGAAAAAAAACCTCTTCCTCTAAATTTTTTTGTATCTTTTCTGAAAATGCATACGTATTAGGATGATAACTTTTTTTTTGTTCGAAATATGTGATCACACACTATGAGGCCAAAAAATTAGACACCACTTATTTGGAAGAAATCTAAACCAACAATGACGTAACAACGTAAAAATGCGTGTTTAAGGAACACTTAGCTTCGGACGACGTAGTTATATCATAATCTCAAGATGTGTAAGATGAAAGATTGAAGTAACTTTGTGATAGCGATCGGTTCCTGCTCGATTCTGAACCCTCTTGTCTACCTGTAAACCCGGCTAGGTGTGTGGGAGAAACTGAATGATCAATGGACATGATTTCAATCTAATTAATTTATTGTTTCCAAATATCAATCAGACACAATAACAATCTAATTAAGAAAGGCGATCAAATAGTAGAGCGCGGAGGTGAGATTCTCTAACACAGGGATTCTATTACGGACCCTCCACTGAATCTAAGACAGCTTAAATACGCTCAAATATAACTACGTCGCACACTAATAAGCTCACTTCTAATTAATCAAGCTCACAATACCTGTATTTTTTATGCATCGGATCCTACATTGGAATATTGCAGGTGATCTTTATCGGGATTGATCAATGTTGTTGGATTCACTGGTTTTATCCATTTTCCTGGACAACTCCACGACCTCTTAATAATTCCGATATCTTTCAATCTTCAACTAACAAACTAACTCGCAGACTCTTTGCTACTCCTTCTTGCCAATTCCAACGTACCAAGACACAAATTCGCGAAAACAGAACTTATATAATGTACTTCATTTACATAATCATGCTTTCTTGATCGGCGAAGGTTGGTTGAATTAAATTATTTTCCCCCAGAAGAGTCCACAAGGTGTTAATAAAGTCGTGGATAGAACCGTCACAACTTTAAGCGAGGATTGATCGTAGGTTAGTAGTTTCAAACACTCCACATTTGTGACTGAATATTCAATCCTAATTTTCATCGCCTTCCCCCTCCCTATAATAACATCGTATTAAATTCAATAATACTATACTTTAACACTAAAGCTACTATACGACTTTAATCACTTAAGTGTCATCCGCGTATACAAAAGTTTCGCTCACTCAAAGCGTATATATACGTCTTTCTGATGTACGATCTTTGGTGTGCACTGCTATCCATAAAATTATTCTGAAGGCTTTAGAATGCAATAAAATGACCTCTGCAGTGTTTGCGAAGGGTTTATTTATTTCAGAGGATTTGCTTATTTATTCTTTTTCTCCCCCCTCCCATACATCACATAGGTATGCCTACGTGAGAAAGGTGGTATTGGGGGAGTGAATTTCCTTAACATTTTATTGGCAGCTACGGGATTAATTTTAAACCGTACAAATTATCACTATAAGTGTTAATTTTTGAGTATAATTTTATACGCAACAAGCTCTTGGGGTCAGTGGTAACAATACTGTTCTTATAGTATTGTTAAAGTAATTATGAAAATACATTGCTTACAGTACTGATACATTTATAAGTTTTTCATATCAGTGTAAATGTGTATTTTATTTTTTATTAAGTTCAAATGTATTTTATTTGTTTAACCTCAGCAAATAAATAATTTTTTAAAAATAATCTTTTGTTTACGACTTTTCAATATGCCCACACACCCCTCATAATGGCCCCTAGGGGTGCACTCCATAGTTGGAGATACACTGTCATAGGTGCTACAAGAGTTGGTGCCATAATCTCTGAAATTAATTATCTTCTAAGAATTTCGTACCAATAAAGTATCCCGGGTGTTTAGAGAATTGGTAATGAGAAAATATACTTTAAAGCGATAAGGATTATTCTGGTAAAAAATTACATGTGAATTAGATAGATGAAATGCAAATAACATCATAATTTCAATTAATTAAAGGTCAAAAGTTGATCTTAAATTAATGTAGGTGCATCACAAATATTAGCTCAGTAAAAATTAGTCAGATTTATCAAAATTTGGGGTTTGTCAACAGTTGACCATTAATAGTGCCTTGGATATAAGAAAATTGGAAAAGTGCCTGTTGTGGGGCCAGAAATGTCAAAATTAATCACTTGAAGACTGGTTAAAAAGCAGTTTAGTTTGATGAATCTCGTTTTCTTCAGCATCACGCGCATGAGATATAATTAACCATATATAATACATATTAATTCAAGCTTTGCCATACTTTATGTGGATTTTTTTGCATGCATTAGATTGGCAAAGTTAGATGATCAGTATTATTTATTATTTCAATAATATATACCGATATATGTATTTAAATTTTGAAAAAACAATACTTGGATAACACAAATAAGGTTCAAATTGTCGTAGTAATTTCAGAATCACATTTTTTTGCTCAGTAAGTACAATATTCTTAAAATTTAACACAGAAAATACTTTAAATGAATAATAGAATGCATTTTTTATTTGTAAAATCAGTTTTCCATTGATATTTTATTTATAGCATATTAATCTTGCTGAGTATTTCTAGATATTCGGAATCATTGTCATGAAAAATATTTATATATATTGCAGAGTTAAAAGTAAGTATATTTCCTTCTTACAATCAAACATTAATTCATATTAAAAAGAAAATTTGTTGAAGTATATTTTCTTCAATTCCTTATGTTTATTGTAATGATACATTTTATTTCTTTGATTTCATGCAACGCGTTGCATACCGATATAAAAACTTGCTCCCCTAACCACACGTTACCACACACACATATAGTGTTGTGGTGATAATGAAGACACTATCACACATATAGTGTGTGAAAGTGTCTTCAAAATGTGTTTAATCCTAAGTTTTTAAGTTTCTAAGGCAAACAGTTGCTAATACAGGTACAGTTATCCATAATTCCACCAAGGATTTCGGACGGCAGTATACAACTAATACAATTACAGCAAAAAAAAAATATTTGAAATAATACAAAAATAGTTCAGTGTCCAGTTGCATACTTTATAAGTGTTCTATATGTGAAATCTTGGTTATACGACACACATCAATATGTTTATCCAGTTCTCCTTCCGCATTCATTGATTCCATCGAATTTATTGACAGATGCGTTGACACTCCAATGTTACAAAAAAATAAAGGAGATTATTAAGAATTTATGATTTGGGTATGATCCTGGAACTGCTGTTTGAAAGAAATTAAATTGTTTTAATTTAAGTTAAATTAAGGTAATTTCAACTCACACTTATTAATTTGTTACAAGTCACAATTAGTGATTTGTTTCTTTTTTCAAAAACAATATACAAAATGAGAAAAATGCAATTTTTTTCAATTAAAATCTATCTCAAAACTTTAAGAAAATGCTTTTTAAATTAGCTATTTTTTTCCATAAAAACGTTACTTACTCAAACTTGTAATTCTTTATTTTTTATTAGACAAACAAAAGTCACACATTTAGTGAGGCATGAAATTATTTTTAAGTAGAGTATTTTTAGTACAGAATTCATTTTACTGGGCAAAAATGCTACCTATATATATATATATATATATATATATATCATATTTTACATATATATTCAATTTAATTTATTTCAAATACCTTTTTCATAAACTTTAATAAATTTTAAAACTTTTTTTAATGTGGCAGACTGTGCCGAGGAACTACAGCAGACGAATATATTTTATTCTAAACTTCGAAATCAAAGTGTTCCACAAAAAATATCTACTAAGATATTTCATTCGAGCTCCCGACAGCTTTACCGTGAAAATTGCAAAAATATTCTTTTTCCTCGAAGTTTTCCTTTTTTTATCCCGAAACGGTGAATAGAAATGTTGGGAAAAGGATATCCAGACAGAAGGACATTCTTCTTATGTTCAGGTACCCTCATCCTGTGGAAATCTAAAGCAAAAAAATAGCGATGTTTCATAACCGGTTTGCACATATACCGTACGCGAGCATAGATATTTTTTCTTTATATCATTGATTTGCATAAATTTTTAATTCTTATGGTGAGATTATTAATACTAGTGTTTTGTAGCACACTTAGTCCATGGCACTAAAATACTTTTCATTAGGGATTTTCTTTGTTATGAATGAGGGAATATTTCATCAACATCTGAGGGTAGGAATTTAAATTCTTGAAAATACTCGGATACAGAATAGGGATTGGCAAGACAAAGTGTAATTTGCTGCTTCAGAAAAATTAAAATGGAAAGGTAATCCCAAACTCTGATATTATCCCCATTGCATTAAGACACTTATATTACACCAAGCTTCAAGTAGTGTGAGTGGGCGCGGTAGCCAAGTGGTCTAGACATCGGATCGTGAGTTCGATCCCAGTACCACTGAAGACCCGCCGTGTAGGGGAGCGATGCACGTAAAATCTGTGGAGAGCTCAAACGTTCTCCCGTTGGTGTGATAGGAGAGGGGGTGCCACCTCAGGTGTCATACGCGTCACATGACTATGATTCAAATTCCGCTGACCGTCGTCAAATAGCTGAACAGTGGGACGTTAATATCCACTCACTCAAGTTGTGTGTGCATCTATATGAACACACTCACAAATCTTAACCGTTTGATCAATAGGGACCCACATATTTTTTTTATATTTTTAAGTGTACAATAGAATCTTTTTTTAAGATATATCAAACATTCTTCTCACAAGATGCAGAATGCACTTATAAGTAACAAAGATTTAATTTTTGTGTTCTACACAATTATAAATCACAATAGTATGAAAATTTAAATTTGGAAATTAAAAATGCAATTTTTCTATTTTCGCATTGTGTTAAGTATTATGCTTAGTTATATGCATTA
>BMAO01018054.1:0-113646 GCA_019973975.1 Trichonephila clavata | reverse complement strand
CATGGAGCCCATTTTCAAACAGAAAAAATGCATCAATTTTTATAAAATTTTTTGACATTGTAACTCAGGCATTTGTTTATAATATAATGCTTTTGAAATTTCAAAATATTTCATAAATAATCATTTTTTCTTTTAACATGTAAAAGTATAGCTCATTTAGCATTACAGTACAGGGAAAAAAATTGAAACACATTTCACAAAAGAAAAAATGAGCCAACTTGGATAAAAATGAGTAGTTTGATAAAATAAGTGATTCTCTACAGGAAAGTGAAGCCAAAGTATAATATTAATGTTGGAGTACTTTTATATCTGAAAAAATATTCCGAATTTGGTTCCTATTATTAAACATTAGCCGAAGACAGCCTTAAGTTAACTGCTATTTGATGCAAGATTAAAAAGCAATGCAAGCAAATATAATTTTTTTTTAATACAAGAGTGTTCAATTTTTCTTTCTTTAAAAATACACCACCACCAATATATTTATATATAGAGAGGGAGAGAGAGAATAAAAAACACATTGAGATAGTTAACAATTAATAATAAGAAACTATCAATTTCTTTTTCTTTAAAAAAGGACAAAACACCTAATATAATAAGATGATTTTAAAATTTTGGGGAAAAAAAGAGTGGGACATTGTATAATTAAGATTTCATGCTACATTACAAAACATAATTATGTTGAGAAGATTGAATAATGAAATAACTTACACTATAACATTGTTTTAAATGCTATTTTTTAATAATTTAATCAGTCAATGTAATACATGAACAAAAAAATAATGGCACAACCAGTGAAGAACAGTAATTTGCACAAACAAGGTTGATCTGCAGAAGATGTATTTAAAATACGAAATATGACCATAAATTAATAAGCATATACACAAGTATTAAGATTTCTCATAATAGATGAATGTAACAGTATTGCGTTTTAATATGGGAAAAGCATTTACAAATTTAAAAATGTAGAATTCAAGAAAAGGGGGTGGGGGAAGTCCTGATTGAGAATTAAAATGTAAAAACATATTTAAAAAAAAAAAACAGGAGAAAAAATCTAGTAAAAATAAAGTAAAAAAAAAAATCTTAATATAAAATGATCCAATTTAACAATGTTTATATGGAGTAGATATAAATAATTCACAATACAATACAGATTTACATTCTTAATGCTAAAGGATATCAATGCTTTATGATTTATAATATAATTTGTTCGTACATTTAAAATGGACATGTTAATAACATCACAACATTAAATGCAATTTTTTTTACAACACTTTTAACATGTTTTGTTCTGAAGCATTGAAGCTAAATGTAATTCAAATATAATTCCACATAAACATTTTTCAAGACCTTAAATGCATATACATGACTTAAAAGCAACGTTAAAAAATAATTACACGTTTCACTTACCTAAAAATTATTTTTTAAATTAAAAGAAAATATAAAAATTTCAGTTTTGTAAGGATTGAAATTGCAAGAAATCTGAAGGACTCTCTTGTGTTACTTAAAGTGTTTGTGAATTATTTACTTTGTGTGTTACTAAAATATAGTATAAATAAAATAATTCACACACAAAAAAAACTTCAATTAAATATTTCAAAAACACGATCTGAACATTTTTAAAAAATAGATTAATAACTATAGTTCACCTTACATTAATGAATTAAGCAACATAATACAAAATTGAAAATATGAAAAAGTCTCATGACAAGCAATTTGTCGTATTTTTATAATGTCAAAGCAAATTTACCAAAAAATAAAATATACTACAACACAGCCTCTGGAGAACAATTTACAACAGGCTAAAAAGTCTTTTCAGAATCATATAAGTGACATTTTCCCTTAAATTAGTAGAACATTTTGCAGCTGAGATCTGAAGGCACAAATATTTTTCAGAAAAAATAAATGTACAAAATGTTGACATGCTTAAAATAATAAATTTATATTTTCTTCAAATCATATCTGCAACCTGCAATCTATTCCAAAATTGCCAGATGTGAAATATTGCAGATACCTGATTTATTTTTCAATCTACATGTGTAATACTGCTCTATATTTATAAAATATCTATTCTGTGACTCAAGAAACTCTAAGATACAAATTTCATTGATCTGAAGAAATAAGATTCTAAGTTTTTAAAGAAAATAATTTGATAAAACAAAGCATTTATAAATAAAGACGTATTTCTTAACTTTTTGGAGGAAAAAAAATAGGTTTTCTTTACACAAAACAATTTTAGAGGTAAATGATATGACTAAAATGCTGATTCATTTTAAATGTCCCGCTTTAAAGTCAGAAAAAATACTTTAAACTAATAAATGTATCTTAAAAACTGGACATTGTGAATCATTATCTCAAGTTTTAATAAATATTACTATTGTCATTATTTAATAAAATATTGACTATAAAAATATTTCTTTACATACGCTACTTTTAAATTGATACCTTTTAAAATAAACTTTTAGAACATAATTTCCAAAACCTATTTATTGACTAAACAGAAGATAAGCTTCGAACTTTGCTCCATGCTATATTTAGACACTAAATATTTTGAAACAGACTAGTATTTTTAACACAAAATTTTCTTTTATTGTAATATTCCTAAAAAGTTAATTGTTAAAAAACACAACAAAATGAATTTTAATTGACTAAAAATAATTTATAGTTCATCAACTAAATAACTTTTGAAAAACATCTACATTCTAATCATTAATCAACTTTTAATTCTATTAATCTGGTAATATTTTAAATTATATAGAAAAAGTCAACTAATATATTATTGATACACTAAATTTAAATTTGAATGAAAAGTATTGTGTAATATTATGAATGGATGATATTTAGTGAAATATGTGAAAAATGTCTCAAAATGTACAATAATTTACAATAGCTAAATAACAAACAGACTGCAGATAATAAATACAAAGCCATTCAACACATATAATAAATTAGTCACAAATGCAATGTTGTACAAATAGATAGTACTTTAAAACTAAGTTACCATCTCCACATATTTCATTTCTTTCACATTCATTAACTAAATCACCCAAAATAGTCATTAATAAGTATTCCATTCAATATACCACACATCTTCACAATATAGAGGTAAATGCATTTAAGAAACAAAAATATATATACATGGAACAAATGACACAGTGTACAGATAAAGTGTTTAGTCTTTACAATAGAAAATTTCTCTGAGTTTCTATCAGAAAAATATTTTTCTACAAATAAAATCAATAATTAAATTAAAAATTCTTTTGTGCACCACTCTTTACACCTCAACATATAAAAATAGGGACTAGCATTATATCAAATCACACAATATTTGACACATAAAATCATTCTATCACATACAGAATGTATTTGAAATTGCATATACAAGTCTTATTCATCATTTCATGCAGTTCTTAATCATTTTAGTTTTAAATATCCATTAACTTATAAAATGTACATACAGCTTTTTTTTTAATATTAAGGCTAAAATACAAAGCTGCCATTACTTAAAAACGTTTTAATATTACATGGAAATGAAAAGTCCATATTTTTGTATTAAAAATATACCATTACAGTAAATAATAGCACGACTAATGATACATTTAATACACTTAGCAGAACTTTTCAAACAGTTTGATAACAAGTATGTTCTTAAGATGCAAAAAGATTAACATTTAATACTTTTAAAAAGAAAACTAAGACTGTATTCCAGTGATCTGATACAACAACAATATACTTTTGTACTTCGTCACAATACTGCCTTAAGTTAAAGGTCTTATATAACTTGGTGTCATAAAAGCACATAATGTTATGAAATATAATTAGAATTCAAAGAAAGTATTTTACTTTCATGGATTACTTCAACAATAAAAACACAAACAATTTTATCCTCTTTACTTTCATTCAATCTCATAATTTTACCATTTTCCTCATATTTAGGAATGAATATCTAAGAGCAAAAATGGTAATAATTTTATATTTATTAAATTGTCCAGAGAATAAGTACAATTCTTTTGCATATTTTTTTCAGTGCATTAATAGCTAAATTGAAACATTCTAGATTATATAAAAATCTTATAATTCATCAAGAAATCTAAAAGATTTAAGTTGAGATTGCATTATATTTAGGTTCACTTCAAGGGAGATTATATATGTTATAAAGGATGAAAATTGTTAAAAATTTACTAAAATAAAAAGTAATATAATAACTTTAACTGAGTAATATTTCCTGTACCTTGCCATGTTTAAAATAACATATAGTTTGCAAACCTATATATAACTATAAATTTGCAAATCTATATACTAACAAATGATTTAGCAAAACAGAACCAAGTTATAATGCATACAAAACTAAACTTACATATAAATTTTACATTCACTATATCAAATAGTTTTTGTAAATCAGATATTTAAAAATATGAATATATGAAAACTTATTTGTACTATAATACTAATTTATGACATAGAATGCATATATATAACTGAATTTCAATCAATACTAAATTTGTAAGTTTTATTCCCCTGAATATTATTTTTCAAAATATTATCACCAACTAAATCTTTATTGTCATAAATAATATGAATAAATTTTGCTGCAGATAAATATTTATATATCTACATAACATTACAAAAATTAGCACAATTTTAGAACCTTTTAACTTGAATTAAACTGTAAAGTTTATTAGCTACCTATTTTTCTTTTCAACTTAACACTGGAACATATATATATATATTTCC
Organism: Trichonephila clavata; assembly: GCA_019973975.1. Taxonomy (NCBI): domain Eukaryota; kingdom Metazoa; phylum Arthropoda; class Arachnida; order Araneae; family Nephilidae; genus Trichonephila; species Trichonephila clavata. Next base: position 108,915 of record BMAO01018054.1, on the reverse strand, counting down.
GTAATACAAAATATGACCCGCTTTAGCAAACTTATATGCTTTAAATTAGGAGCTTTTATAAGGATTGGACATAACTTGAAACTGGTATAGAAGTAATACTTTTATACATAAATTACTGTACATAAGATATAACAATGCATAGGTATTTAATATAATACATTATTTTAACTCTGCTTCTAATGATATGAAGTGTTAAAGAATTTAACCATAATAATTACTTCCACATAGTACCTTTAAAAAAATTTTCAAAAAATTTCACCAATATATATATTGTTTTATTAACCATATAGAGAAGCAAAAATAGTCTTCATATAAAAAGAAACAACTGAATCAGGTAACACAGTTGAGTACCTTAAAATGTAAGCACCAATTATAATTGTTATATTTTAAATTCATTAAGTAACATTTAATTTTTTCAGCTGCTAAAATTAAATAATTGCCTATCAATTCTACATAGTTTTCAATAAAGCAAGAATGATTTTATAATACAGATAACTGCTGTAAAATGCATAATATGGAAAACTTATATATATAAATCCGACCAATAATAATAACAATAACAAAAATCATAATGTGTAATGCAATTAAGGTGAAACTTTTAAACTTGCAATATCAAAAACTAGGATAAAGGAAACATACAAGCAAAGCTAGTATAGCTTTAAAAGTTTATAACGTTTAAAAATAAATAGAAACATTAAAATATAAATAAAAACAGTTATGTCTCGTAAAGTTACAAAAAAAAAATGTGAAAAGTAAAAACAAATGAAAATTTACATGTGATCAGAGAGAATCTCGACAGCAACCATTAATATTAAAAAGATGAAATTTTTATAATTCTGAATTTTTGTCTTTACAAGTCAACAAATATAATCCATAAAAGCACCAATCTAAAACAAAATGGTTTCTTTGTTAAGAATCGTTAATGAAGAGTAAACATTCCATTTATATTCTTGTTAAAACTTTATGTACTTGGAATGATTTTTACTTTCCTTCCATTTTCATGGCTTATGAAGCAATGCACTGACAAAGCATTATTTTTCTGCATATGAAGCAACCATTGAGAACTTGCAAATCACTTCATATCTAAAAGGATATTTTAAAATTGTCTATAAGGTACAAAAGGTGATACAATGAAAATGAGAATTATTGATACATTTTAAAATATGATTTAATACTTTCTCAAAATTGCAAGGAATATAATCTGCTGATATTATTTTTTTAAAAAAATCCTTAACTGTTTAACTCATCTATATGAACACATTTATAAATATATGAAATAAAGCTTTATTTTAAAATTAATAATTTATGTGCTTATGCTAATCCATAACAAAAAAATTATCACAGTTATCAAATCAATGAAATACTAAAAATTAGTAGAGTCAAAAAAGTCAAAAATTAGTAGTAGAGTCAAAAGTAGTGAAAAATATATTTAAATGTTTTTTCTCTCAACCTTGCAAGATATTGTATGAATTTAAAGCAATTAATTAAATCACTTTTTGGGTGAGAATTTTAAAAAATGATACAAAAGCACAATTATACACAAAATAACAAAATTATATCCACTCTGAGATTTTCACCTGCCCATTTATTGCGTATTTTTACAAATGATCTTGCATTCCTTTAATCAAAAGTTTTGATTTTAAGATGGGGGGGGGAGTATCTTGAACATAAGAAAGCTCTAAATGCAGAAGAAAAAAGGAATTTATATATAAAAATTGTGATTCAGATTTACAACACAAATCTCTCATTTACTCAAACTGAGAAATAATACTTCCATAGGAGCAAATTTTATACTTTTTTTTAGTCACAGAAGCTATAATGTAGAAATATATTTGAAAGTTGTCACACAGTTTGAATTTTATTTAATTTTACATCATATTTATCTTTTTTCATAAATATATCCAAATTTCAAGATACAGGGGGGGGGGAATTAAAAATCAGAAGAAAAGATTAAATTGGAAATGTGTGTTTATATTTAAAATAAATTGCTATCAGAATCAAGTAATTTATGAAGTTTTACAAATCATGCTAAAGGATTAGAATTTATAAAAATTTTTTATTTAAATATTTAAAATGAGAGAATAATTACCTAAACTTTTTTTAGCAGTTGTTGTACAAAAAGCATTCAATATATGATGTTGGAACAAAACCTTCTTCCATGTTTGCCCTTCTAACTCGGGTCCATCCATCACCTTGGTCAAGTTCAACAACTTCAAATTCTTCTTTTTCTTCCATAGGTATAGAGCCTTCACTTTGAGCTACAAGATTTATAACCATGGGGAAGAACTTGTATTAATTTACCAAATGCTTGATTATTATTATTTTTTTATAACCATAAAACTGTGCATTTGTTGCAAATGCATCTTAGTTGAACGTATTATCGCGTTTTTCCTTTAAAACTAAAAAAAAAAAAATTTAATTTCAATAATTACTCTGTTATTAATGATTGATAATTTCAAAGTTAATATCCAGTTACACACAAAATAAATGACTAAGAATCCATATAACTGAAAACATATCAAACTTAATAAACATTTTTTACAAGTGCATTGAAAAACAAAAATTAAATTAGTTTCTCTTTGAGATACAACTATTTTTAAAAGCCTTTTAAAATAACAATAATATGTAAAAATAAATTATCTTTATATATTTTCTTATAGATATAAATTGAAATAAAATGATCAAAGTCAATTAGGAGAGTTTACAAAAAGCCAAAAAAAATTATGATGAGATTTTGGATAGAATAATACCCATTATATCTTGCTCATTTTAATATTATGCATATTTTTATTTTGATATTATTATATTTATCATTATGACATTATATATATTTAGTGCATCACGTTTAACTAGCTATTTATTTTTTGGTAGAAAAGGGAATAAATATTTTTAAAGAAAATATTAATTTCTTTTAATCATTAACAATTTTTCCTAAGTTTATTATGTATAAAAAAACATAAAAATCTTCAGCTTGCTCTTTCATCCCCCTCCCCCACAGCTTCAACTTGATTTCAATGTCTTTCAGTGTCCTGATATACAATGCATTTTAAGATAGATTCTTAATCATCAGGAGTCATATAATGATTAAAATAAATTATAAGACCTTTTTAAAAGTTCAGGATAATGTATGTCATACTGTAAGTTAAAATTTAAAGTGTGTGGTACCTTTTTCTCAGTTCACATATTTACAAATATAAATTAATTTTATGAAGCTTCATGTCAAATGTTCATATTTTATTAAATATAAGCATCATTTCTCAATATTTTTTAGAAAGAAACATTAACCAATTCACCATCCCAGAACTATTCCTGCATCAACAAATCAAATAATTTAAAATTTTTAAAAGTAAAAAAAAAATTATTGAAACTAAAGAAAAAAGTTTATTTAAAGTATAATAGATCTAATTTCAAGGTATCTAGAAATATGCATCTAATTTACAGAATAATACAACTAATTTAAGAAAATGAGATTTAATGTCGAAAAATTAACATGTGTATGATAATAGTAGCAAATATTTCGCAATAATACATGAAAAGTGTGTTAAGACAATAGCATTTTTAATACAGTTACAATATTTACTTTATATATGAAAGGCCCACAAACATTAAACTTCTACTTATATTTGTTTTCAATAGTTGCAAAAGGAACTAAAACTGAATTATATAATTTCCAAAGAAAAAAACCATTTATACTAAAATTTTATTTATTATTGATTATATAATGAAATATTCATTTACTTAAATTATTGATTCTGTAATAGCTGTAGTAATTAATTAAAAAAATTAGGAAATGAGTTATAACTATAATTGCAAATAGCTTTTGAATGCAGAATAGATGGATATATTTTTTAAAAAATGTATAAGGGAAACAAATGTTACATAAGAAACTTCAGGGCAAAAATTATTTAAAAAATTTAGAACAAGAATGGAGTTGAATTAATTCAGAATTTATCAATAGTAATCTATGATAAAAACTGGACTTCTCATAGAATATTTTATAATTAGTTTAGAGAGTTAACACATATCACATTAAAATGATTTTAATAATTTAAGATAATGGGGGGGGGGGGACAGATTTTTGCATTACAAACAAAAGTTATGTTTTAATTTGCAAAAGTAATAAATATGAAATTTGATACTACAGAATTAATTTTCAAGGGGCATAAAATTTTATACACTTATATTTAATTTTGGAATCTAAGAAATATATAGATTTTTTTAGATAATTTTAACTCAATTTAAGATAGCAGATGTGCTACATTTTTAATTTTCATAACATTAAATAATTTTTAATACTTACCATCAAACGGATACAAAGCTCGTGCAGTACCTAATGCAGGCAACGGCTCTGCTTCATATTCTGTCACTCCTCCATTATCATAATCCCCTTCGCCAGAATCTGTGACTGTGTTACCATTGGCACTTGAACCAGGTCTAAGAAATTAAAAGGTCTTATTTTATATATTCTCGATATTTTTCTCTTTCCTTTTAATTATTTAATTTATATATTTCAAAATTATAAATCAAACATAGATGTGAATTAAAAGTAACAATAATTATACTATGACTTAAACAATAGTTGAAACTAACAAAAACATAAAAATGCAAAAGAAAAGCAGAAAATATACTTTAGAAAAACAATTTGGGGGATGAAAAAATGTTATATAAAATTGAATTGCCATACATTTTAGCTTTATATTTTGGATGAGATGAAGAAATTCCTCCACACATAAATCCATAGAAGAACTAATGGAATTTAATATGTTTCAAAAACACTTACAAAAATTTCATTTCATGAACACAAAAATAAATATAATATAAATAAAATGTATTCTAGCTTGCAGTTAATTTTATAAATACTTTGTTTAAATGTTTAGCAAGGCCTTGCAGTTAATTTTATAAATACTTTGTTTAAATGTTTAGCAAGGCATTTCAAAGGCATATAAGCATACAGCAAAATTTCATGGAAAACAATGCAAAATATAATAATGTAACTTTCAGTGATTAAAAAAAGATATAATGGTACAAAAAGTACAAATGCAGCAAATACAGTAACATCTCACTTAATACGGTTAGTTGTCTGTCAAAAGTAGAACACTAAGTTTATTCGATTAGAGTGAAATATTATTTCAGGAAAATATGTTGCTCATTCCTATCAAATTTTGTGGAAAAAATATTTTTTCTTACCTAAAAATAATGAAAAATAATAAAATGGTGAAAACTAAAAACAATGGAACACTTTTATTGCTTAATGTTTACATAATGAAGAAGTCTTTTTTTAGAAAATCAGTCAAAGGTTTTTATTCTTATTTTCTTTTTTCTTCATACACATTGTGTGATAACACAAAAAATAATTTTCTTAAGCGATGTATTCTGTATATAATTCAAAGTCAATGGAGATATATATGCCACAAACTTCAAAAAACAGTTATACTTATTTCTAATATACAAGAGAATTATTTTTAGAAAATTTTACTTGAAAAGGAAGGGGGAGGGGCAGGGAGAAAAAGCAGTGAAAGTTAGCTAAAAAGTTATTTTTGGAGCAAAATTTTCATCCATTACCAGAGCTATTAAGGTATCCAACTACCCTAAAACTGTGAATTTTGCCAAAAATTGACAAATTTTTTTTCGGATTTTATTTTATGGGCCTTCTTATTATCTTTATAAAAATACCAAGTTTATCATTTTCCGTTTACTAGAACAAAAACTACAAGTGTTTTAGTAAAAGCAGATGCCATTACTTTAAGATGTCATACTTTAAAACGTGTTTTACTCGAAATGCGATTTTTTGAAAATAATCAAAAGGGGTCAGCGATTGCTAAAAAAAGTTTTAAACATAATTAACTGAAATTGTTTCTGTAAGTTCTGTATAATAGTAGAATTGTTTTAACCTTCAGATTTATCAATCACTGTTTTATTACAAAATTTACAGTCCCTTATGTGAATATAATCACTGCCTTTTTAAGCATTTTCATATAGTAACCCAGATAAAACGCTCTAGTTTTTGTAAAAAAGAAAATTTCTTATCCTGAAGGTCATTTCAAAATTGAATAATATAGCAACACATTAGATTGAAAAAATTGAAAATTTGTTCATGGCCGCGTTTATGCTATTTTTTTTGTCAATTTTTACCTATTTTTCCCCATTTTAGTAATAATAATTTCTTTTCCTCTTCTTAATTTTAATACATTTTTCTTAAAATGCACTAAACAAATCTGAAAATACCCCCCCCCCCATATCTCCTTTTTAAAATAAAAAAAAAGTTGTTGCAACCAGTCGGATACCTTAAAATTGTTTTATATAAAATCAAATGTATGAAATTAATTTTTTTAAAGTAATGCTTCATACAAAAACAAATTGCATACAAAAACTTACTCTCTAGGAAGTGGAACTGCAGGAGCCACAGATTTAGTAGTATTATTAACACTTGAATTTGATGTACTTCTAGAAATATTGCTTTCGGATACATTGTTTCCATTTTTTAATTGGGTTTCTGGTGTAACTGCCTTTCCTCCAGCCTCTTCTAAGTAACCCTAAAGATACACATTAAAAGTATTAGAATTAAATAGTACATTTAAAAAAAGTGATTTTACATGCAACATCAAGCAAAAGGCAAATGAAAAATGAATAGTGGATTAAATGCAAATAAAATAGAAAATCTTTAGAAAAAATGGAAACATGCAATTATGCGTTAAACACAAAATGATTGCACAAGAAACACATGCAACCTGGTATTTATTCAACTGTGCTTGAAGCTTTTCTATCCTTGAATTGATTTCTTGTAGTTGTTGATCAACACTTGCAGGATCTCCAAGAGCTGGATTCTGCTGATAAGCAGCTTTGATTTTCAGAAGTCCATCCCTATAAATATAATCATTTTAATAACACATTTGTAAGAAAAAGAAAATACCAAATATATGATTTTATACACACACTTACTTTGTAGCTGTCTCTTGTGATATTTGTGTTGATAGAGTTTCAATTTTTTGAGTAAGTTTTTTCTTCCTTTGATTTGGAGGTAAATCACTATAGTCATCCTTAAAATCATCATTATTATTCTAAAAAATAAATACATAAAACATTGCAACACATACACTCTACCATTTAATTTTTTTAATACAAGAAAATAAAAAAATGAACGTTTTTCTATCACTGATACAAAACCACAAACATTACCTTCCAATAACAAATCCTTTTACCCACAACATAAATACACACAAATCAATGCACCATATAAAACAGCACACAAATACTTTTAAAGTTTTAATTAAGAATCAAAAACTATATTTTTTAGAAAGCTATTTTGTTACAAAATTATATACCATAATAAATATGTATTCATACTATACAGATATTCAAATATAACACAATAAAGAGATCTCATATTCAATACAAAATAAGTTTTTACTTTTTCTTTAATGTCTTAGACACCTCTCATTGAGTCTATATAATTAGAAATCATATGCTTAAGTATCATGGTAATATTTATTATGCATTATATATTCAATGCCAAAGTATTTCATTAATTTTTTTCATTACTCATATGTATAAGTCAACTAATAGGGGAGAAAATGAGTTGTGAGTATTTTACTTGAAATTAAAATCCACATAAAGTAAAACAAATCATTTGCCTTTTGCATTAATACATTTTTTTTATAAAGAAAGACTAATATGAATTTATAATATTGTTACCAAAAAAAGTATTTCAAAATCAAAATCATAGCTAAAACATAAAGAAAGAGTCAATAGTGTACAACATCTCAATTATTACATACAGGGAAAGTAAAATAGAAAGTTTCAATGAAATTATATTAAGAAATTTTTAAAATATGCATTTATAAAGGGTGAACCAAATGTCTTGCCCTGATTATAAAAATTCATTACAAAATAGCCACAATACAATAATGTAATTTTTGATGTTGTTGCTAATGCCACCTGTCAGACGGAGTCAGATTGGGGCCTATGAAATTCATGATAGCAAAGTGCTAGATTGCATGCCTATTGTTGGGCCATAGCTTTAAGCACCCTACAGGTGACAGTACAATTTGGCTTGCCCCCCCCCCCCGATTTTGAGGGAGGGGTGGTCCGAGACCTCTCACTTTTCTTGCACCTCAGGAGAGGACTTGTAGCTTGATGGCTATTTAGAGTACTCCCATGCCGCAAAGACACTATACATTTACAAACAATCATGCCTTCCCCAGGATTTGAACCCAGGCCAGACAGCACAGTAGTCAGCATCACTAACCACTATACGAGATGTAACCTTTGTATCATTGGATAGGACAATTTTAGTAGGGATTTTTTTTATGCAGCAGATGACCCAAATGCTAATTCAAGAGTAACTTAGAGGAAAATTTGTAAGAAAGACATCACTACTTGCCAAAATGGCATCAATTCAAGAGAAAGCCTAATATGTACTTGTTTTTGTGAAATGAAATTGCCCAATAATATTTGGTATAAACTTTGATATTGTTATGGAAGCAAACCTTCTGATGTAAAATTAATAATGCGATGGTATGAAATGTTTAAAGAAATAGTCAGCCTTAAGGATCTTCCTAAAAGTGGAAGGCCTAGTTTGCATGAAGTAACCATTGAACACATTCAGCAATTGTTTCAACAGAGTCCTAAATCAACCTGCGAAGCATCATGTAAACTTCAAATATCACAAACAAGTTTGGTAAGAATTCTTCATAAAACGCTGATAAAGTGCAAGACATGTTAAAGAATACTTGGCGGGAATTGGAATACTACTTAGACATTCTCCAAGCTACCAAGGAGGTACATGTTGAAATTTATTGAGGTAAATGATCTCATAAAATTAATATTAGTAATATGTTGGAAAAAACATATGCCTAATTGTAATAGTTTGAGCACAATAAATACTTCTAATCAAAGTAAGACTTTTTGATTCACTCTATATATTAATTATAAAACTAAAATACCTCTTGATTTTTAATTCCTACATAAGAAATATATTTTATACTAACATAAATGAAATAGAATTTCCGAAACATACAAATATGAGGTAGGCTAAAAAAAGGCATGAATGCAAGCAAGAACACATCTATACTAAGAAAAAGCAACTTACTCGAAATGCAAGAAACAGAAAGATATCCCAGCAGAAACAAAGAGCAATGGAAGAAAAAGAATATATAAAGGGTACTAAGTGTTCTATATAAAAAAACCATGATGTAACAGAAACATTAAGTAAAATTAATTTAAAAGTAAGAATATAAATGTTATAAAGTGATATGATCAGTTTTATGTATAAGAATAAAATGAAAATCTTACAATAAAGAATCAGAAATAAATCTTACCTTATTGGCACTAAAGATTGAAAATAATCCTCCTCTTTTCTTCAGTTTTTGTGTTGAAACTGTACCTTTTAGAGTTTCACTCTTTCCCTGTAGTAAAGGAGGAGATGTTGCACTTTCGTTCACTTTGGTGGGGATTAGTTCTTCAAAAGGTATATCTCCAGGAGGTTGATAACCAGATTTCAATTTTCCAACAACAATATCTGAGTCCTAGAATAAAAACAAGACTTTTTTTAAAAAAAATTTCACAAAACTTAAAATTACAAGACACAAACAATATTTGATTTTAAATTTATGATGAAAATTTGCAATTATTTACTACTTGTATGTTATTACAAAAGTCTACTGGCAATAGACTGCATTATATACCATGATCAAATGTAATTTATTAATGGATAAATAACCACAAAATTTATGGACCATATCTCTCAAGATTACAAAGAAGTTAAATTGAAAACTAATACTTTGATCTTCAAACTATTAATTAGTAGTTCAGCCAGCAAACCTTTTAATCCGAATTAAATAATTCAAGTCACTAAGACAATAAAGAAAATAAAAGGATATAGAAATACAAGGGATTAAAGAATTTTGAATACAAAAGCTAACAAGAAAAAAAAAGCTAATAATTTAAATTAATGCATAAGACAAATTTTACAATACAAATAAAAACCTAAAATTTTACACTTTTTACACATTTAAAAAACAAATAAAACAATTTAGGTCAACAGTTTAAGGCACCATTTAATGCCTCAGATTACTGAGAAATTTTTAAGGATATTCATTCAGCTTTACAAATGTGTAAGTCTCAAGAACTAAATGCAATAATAAGCAAGAAAATTCAATTAATTAAAAAAAATAGAATGTTTTTAAACACAGAGAACAAGTTCTATTTATAAAATTTTGAATAGTATCATACACAGAATTTTGTAATACAAATTTAAAGACTTACAGCCTTGGGATCAATTGAATCAGCAGCCCTATCAATTTCATCAAGACATTTGTTAATAAAAGGTAGCACTTGTCTATGTGCTTCTGTTGTTTGCTTGAAAAGAGTTTGTATGCATATTATCCTCTTTTCATCCATGTCTTGAAGATCCTAAAATATTTTTCCAAGCTTAACAATAGCATTTGAAAAGTAAAAAAAATTGTTTAAAAAGTAATCACTATACAGTAAAGCACTTATTTTTTATGATACCTAATAAGTAATGACAATCAAAGTTCTAATGAATAACTTCCTAAAGAGACTTACTAGTAGTTTAATTTATAAAATATAATGCATAAATGATGAAACTGATATTGAAAATATTGCAACTAATGAACTAAACTCTTGTCAATTTGTATATTATGATGCATAAATAGTACACAATAATCCAGATTTATACATGAATATTTTTAATACAGCCAAAATTTAATAATTTAATTATAGAAATGAATTCAACCATAAAAAAATAAACTGAAATCTAATTACATTGAATTACATAGACAATTTACAATTGAAAAGATATTTAATTGAAATACTTAATTTTAAACATATTTTTGGCACCAAAATCTTTACACTTTCATATACATACAAACATACAAAACAGTATTTTTAAGTTTTAGATAATAGCAAATAATTGAGAAATTTTTTTTTTATTCTTAAGAATTTTCTACTTAGTCACCGTCTAGAGTTTTTCAGTTCTCCCAGCATTTTTATGACCTTTTAAAAGTCATCACAGTAGAACTCATCAGAAACATTGAAAAATCTTGTTCCCCCTCTTGAATGATGTTATCTGTATAGTCAAATATCCAACCCAGCAAAGGTTTTTTGAATTCTGGGAACTAGATTATGCACATAAGATGCTGAAGTGAGATTTTTCAAGTGCATTTCAAGATGAGAGAGTAGGTGTATTGTCGGCAAGAAGACAGACACTTTTGGTGACCATACCCCTCCATTTCTTGATCAAAGCATCACACAATTTATTCATCAGTGTGCAGTTAATAGGTACTATTGATGTTTTGACATTCTTCAGGTAGTCTGTTAGGACAGTTCTAAGTCAGTCCTAAAAAATATATAGTATGATTATCCTTGCAAATTTCTGCCCCATAATCTTCTAGGGTGGAAATGATTATGGTTTTTCCACTTCTAGCTCAGCTCTTTGGTCTAATTTATTATTCAGGATTCATTATTCCTTTTCATGATTATTTGAAGTTTCAGCAGTGAATAATTTTCCATAACTACCCATAACTAAGTTCAATCTTGTTCCAGATAATTTGGATGGTTGTTTTTCGATCTAGTAAGAAAAAGTTATTCAGTTTCTTCACTGTGAGGTGTCATCTTTGTGAGTGACATATGACCAGTCTTAATATCCCTTTTACCCCTCACAACATATCATATGATGAGTTATTTTCATAAACAGCAATCACTTCATTGAAGATTTTTCAAGTAATGTAACCTTTCACAAACGAAGGAATTTATTTATATTGTGAACCATTATCTTCAGCATAAGGTTGGTTACTTCAACATATAGCTTCATGAAAACAAACAAATCGATGTTAATAGCTGTAAATTTAGAACATTATGCACAAAAAATTAATATGTAGAATAAATTTTATCTAGATTATGTCTTGGTAACAATTAAAATTTTATATATAGTACAAGCATTTATGTATGGGTGTTTATTATATACATCTACTTTTTTTGACAGGGTAGATACATTTTCTGAAATATTGAACAAAAAATAAATGATTTGTACAGTTGAAAGAGAGATGTATTACATGTTAACCCTATAAACTATGCAAGAGAAAAAAAGATGAAAACATAACTGTAAATTTCTAGATAAGTTTATTTACATTTATATACTTAACATAACACTGAAAATCGTATAATCTTTGAGCTTTTATTTCTGAAGTAATGGTACTATTTTTCTCATTCTTTAGAATTTTCAGACCTTTTTATTCATAATTGGTGAGTCAGAGTTTTAATTTCTAAAAACTCTACAAATTAGCAGGCATGAAACATACTCCTCCTTTTCCTTTTTTAAAAAAATTTCTTTATCCATTTTGTCCTTAAGAAAATGTTAGGATATAGTAACATTTTAAAATGAACTAACTGGCAGATAAGAAGAGCTGCATGAGCATATTACTATAGCAAGTCACTACATTAAATGAGCCAATTCAAAGTCTACACCCTTACAGAAAGGTTTATTGATTAATTAATATTGATTCATAGTTGATTAACATTGCATTTGAAAGTAGTAAGTTATATGAAATAGATTTTGTAATTTTGAATCATGATCAAACGAACTAGATAAAAGAGCTGTGGCAATTTGATTAAAGCTCAGTGATCCTTAACTAAGTTAGAGTATATGAACCATGGAAAAAAAGTTTTTTTTTAAACCATGCAGAGAGGAAATGGTTGGGTCTGTGTGTGTACAGATATATGCAGAGTTTTACTTCAAAACTTACTAAATTCATTGATTCATTCAAGATATTGATTTTCATACACAAATATCTTGATTACAATTATGACTTTATTTACAATTTTTGATGAAACATTAAGCAAACAAGTATTACATAAAAATAGCTACAAAACATACAGAAAGCTTACAACTGACAAAAGAGCATAATTTCTCTTAATTTCAAAGGATTTCAACTTATATACTTCTATCTCTGGAAGTTCTATAATTTTTTTTAACTTATATGATTTCCAGGTTTTAGTACACTGGTTGATCAGATTCAGTAACTGATGCAGTATTACATCGTCTCTCCTCAGAAATTGACTAAACAGCACTTTTTCAAGAGTACTTTGGCTCTTGTTTCAGAAAGGTAAATAAAAAAAAATGGGGTCGGAACCATAATGAATTAAAGAAATTTTAATTACACATATATATGCACACATGGGGGGGGGGGATTAAATTTCCTAATATTTTTCAAAAACTGAATAAAAACGTTTTTAAAAAAAATTTTTTTTTTTAAATAAAAGCTGATAACAGATAAAATATATTACAAAATTAAAAGCAACTTTTCTTACCTGAAAAACTTTTGGCATTAATTCAGTATAATGTTGCCTTTGAGCTTCATTTGTCTTTTGTAACTGATTTGAATAGTCTGTTTTACTATCTTCAGCAGTCTGTAATTTTGCTATACTGTTCAGTCTTGCCTAGTAAAATATATCAGAATAAGGGATTAAATTTTACAATCATAGAAGCATAAAAAGTAAAATAATAACAAATCTGGGAAATAAATACCTTCTCTAATTCTATCCTTGATAGATGAAGATCTGCTAAAGCTTTTTGATAGTTATCATTTGCTTTTTCTGAATCTTTAAATGCTTTTTCATATGATTTTTTGGACTGAAATGTTAAAAGAAAGAGAGAAATAAGTTTACTTTAAAAAAATTGCATTAATTTTTAATAAAATTTATGCAAATTAAACATTAATTTTTTAATTAAAAATATATATACATTAAAAACAAAATTAGCATGTTCTTAGAACCAAATATTCAAAATTAAATAAACTTTTACACTTTTAAAACTAAAATGTTTAACCAATTTAATTTAATATCAACATAAGAATGTGAAAATATCCAATAAACTTTATTACGATAAAAATTACTTCATCACTTTTCAGTGGCGTAACGAAGAACACTTGGACCCCCCTGTAAAGTCAGGTTTTGGGCCCTCAAGGTAGATTTTACAAAGGGTAGGTGTAAATTTTACAAAGGGTACTTAGCGGTGGTCACGCTTCGGGCCCCCTAGAACCCTGCCCCCCCCCGCGATGCGGGGGTGTACGTCACGCCACAGTCACTTTTGCTTAAATGAAATGCACATTTGAAATTATAGAGAATATATATTTCTCTAAACAAAATACTTAATGTCATTAAACAATAAGTTACCTTTTCTAGTAACAGCATTGATGCTTGGACATTTGATTGTAATTTTGTACCTTCTTGAATATGCTAAAAATATAAATCAGTAAAATTCAAGAATTAACAGGTATAAACACAAAAATAATGAATAAAATAAAAGATTAATCTGCACACACTTACAACTTTTCTTTCATCTTTAAATTGTTTCACCAACATAACTATATCATGTACAACATGATTAGATAAATTTTCTGCAATCAATTCATGTTGTCCTGCCATGTCTTTGATTTCATTTAACATATGAATAAGGGCTCTACATGTGGAAAATCTATATAGAAGAAAATTTATATTGCATAATATAAGAAAAGGGGGGGGAATACTTTTTTAAATCAAAATTCAAAGAGTATTGAATAATATGTATAAAGTAATAAATGAAATATTCTTTCAATAAAATCTGCATAATAAATACATATATATGTTTTGACAAATCCTTGTAACTTTTAAAATTTATTCATGTTTTTATTTTTAAGTAAAGCTCCAAAACAACTTCTTAGCAATAATTATTTTTAGCAACTTTACTCCATTTCATGACTGTAATCTAAGAACAATAGAGATAAGAAACATGCCTAATAATTATTAGGTAAAAAAAAAGAAGAAAAAAAAAAGAATTGTACACTATAAACATTTTTTAAAAAATTAACTTACTGGAGCTCATCCTCCACTTTCTTTTTGATGTGATAGTTTTTTGAAAGCTTCCTGTAAAAAAAAATTTTTCTTTAAGTTTCATTAAAAAAAAAAACAATAATAAAATCAGTGACATAAAGGAGAATATTAGGGCCCCCCTGGAAAGCCAAGTTTTGGCTTCCCCTTGATGTGGGGTGTACGTTATGCTACTGATTAAAAGCAATTCCTTAAACCACATAGCCTCTTACTTGAGTTTAGCAGCATATTCATTTTCAATGGCACACCTGTCTTTAAGTAATTGTTGATATTTTTCCAGGAACTCTATACCTCTCAAAGTATGTGCAGATAATTGGTCAAACTGATCCTATAAATAATAAAAATATGCAAATTTAGAGTAAATATTAAATCAACCTAATTTTAAACAATTAGTACATTTATATAAATTGCACAAATATTAAAATCAATAAAATGAAGCTTAAACTAACTTTACCTACATGCATTTTTATTAATACTTTTTAATTATTTTACACAAAGAAAGGAATACATGAAATACATACAAATAAATGCATATATCTCAGATTAGCATTAAATAATGCTTGATCAATACTATTTTATAGAAAATGCTAAAACGATTCATTTTAAAAGAGTTTCGATGGAATAGTTCCTCGCAATTTTAAAAATTACAGTGTTACAGTAAAATACACAATTCTTTTTTTCAGAAGATTCATAATCACTCTCTGTGATGAGGTGAATCATTAATTAGATCACAAAAAGAAAGTACATATTTGTGTTTCAAAATTAATAAAGATTACATTTCAGACTATGGTAATATATACATTTTTGTATTATAAGCTGAAAAAACACATTAATTTAAAAATATTTCAATGAATTAGATACATTATCTAGTATAGAATATTTTAAATTTAAACACAAAAATTTGAATAAACACATTTAAGTCTAGATTTTACTTTGATTTTGAATTTTGCACACTGTGAAGTAACACTGGTGACGGACCTAGTACTTTGAATCCCGGTCCAGTGGCGAGGGTGATACTTGAGTTGAAAAACCTCCTCTCTCCCCACTCATTTCATTTAAGTCACAGAGAATTTTCTTCTAAGAGTCAAATTATTAAATGCTTCTAAATTGACCAAGATATCAAAAACCTCTCCATGGAGCAGAAAAACCCTTCACTGGTTCACTCCCTCACCATGAGATTTCTAGAACTATTAGACACATGTACAGACTTTAAAGTTGGCAACTACATTTCTTTTGTTGAGTAGAGATCCGCTAAGAATGGACTTTACAGAAATCGACTTTCAAGGG
Source organism: Trichonephila clavata (assembly GCA_019973975.1). NCBI lineage: Eukaryota > Metazoa > Arthropoda > Arachnida > Araneae > Nephilidae > Trichonephila > Trichonephila clavata. The sequence continues at coordinate 92,745 of BMAO01018054.1, read as the reverse complement.
GAGAGTGGGGTGCAGGAGCTTTGCTTAGAAAATTCAGGTCTTGTCCTTTTTAAATCAAAAGGCGAATGAATTACATTATTAACCAACTTTTGTAATCAATACTGGGAAGTATTATAAATGTTAGGTCTAAAGGATTCGGACATTGGATGCAAATAGCAGGCATTTAATTCCTGAAGTTTAAGATATATCTTATTTTCTAATGGTCATTACAAAATTATGGAGGCCCAATTAAAAAGATCCCCCAACTCAAATCAAAGATTTTCCAACAAACATGAAATAGTAAAAAAGCTATAAGACAAAATTTTAAGAAACAAAAATTTCATTTAAATTTTCCCTTTAAATCATAGCTCAGAAAAAAAAAAAATGATGTCTCTAAAATAACTATATTACCTTAGTTTGCATGCTTCTTGTAAGGAAAATAAAGTTATTTTTGAAGAAAAAAATTTTTTTTTTAGTTACAACATTTTTAAGTAGGATTTTTTAATATATATATGTATATACAGTGGACCCCAAAAGTGTTCGTACACTTGCAATTTAATATAAAATTTAATGTTTTCGACTAATAAAAATTAATATATTGTAATTGTAATTTTTTATGATATCTGTTACTTATTCTTAATAGAATGACATAATTATTTTTTTAAAAATAATATAACTATTATTTTTAAAAATTAATAATCAAAAAGCTATTGAAAAATTACGCCACCAAAAGTCTTCGTACACCTAACAAAAATCTCAATTTAGCTTTAAATATTGTATTTCTTCCTTACTTTAGTACTTAGTAGGATATCTTTAAGTGTCCACAATAACTTTGAAATGTTTTGGTATAGATTTAATCAGTTTTTTTGTAATTTCTGCATCGGTTTTCCTCCATGCTTCTGTTACTATTGTTTTTACTTCCCATTATGTGTTTATATGTCATATTTTCTTTTTATTTAAAATAAAATTCTCACCAAATATGTTCTACTGGGTTAAATAAACTGATTGAGGAGGTTTTTTCAGAATTTTGGACAGTTATAGAGACACCAGTGGCATACATTGAGAGAAGTGTGCTTGGTGTCATTATCTTTTTAAAAAATGAAGTGGTCTCCAATATCCAAATTTTGGGCAGATAATTAAAAATTTCCCTTTAAAATATTTAAATAAATTAATGATTCACAATACCATCAAAAAATACCAAATTACCTAATTTTAAGGCCGATTTGCACCTCTAGCAAAGAATACTTCCATCTCCATGGTTCATTGATCCAATTTGATTCTTGGGATTAAGTTTCAGAAAATTCAAAATTGACAGCAAATTGATTGGGATGACGGAAAATTAACCATTTTTGGTTCTGATGGGCGTATAACAGTTTGTAAATGAAAAAATGGGGAATTTGATCCCATGAATTTATGTGGAACAAGAACTCCTCCACCTCCATACTTCAGCATGGAGGTGAAGTTCTTGCATGGGAGTGTAAATCGACTTTAAAATTAGTTAATTTGATTTTTTTATGGTATTGTGAATTATAAGCTCTATTTAAATATTTTAAAGTGAAATTTTAAATTATCCGCCGGAAATTTGGATATAAGAGACTACTTCATTTTTTAACAGGATAATGACGCCAAGCGCTCTGCTCTCAATGTACGCCTCTGGTGTCTCTATAACTGTCCAAAATTCTGAAAAAATCTTCTCAATCAGTTTATTTAGCCCAGTAGAACATATTTGGTTAGAACTTGATTTGAAAAAAAGAGAAGAAAACATGACATATAAACACGTAATGGGAAGTAAAAACAATAATAACAGAAGGAAAACCGATGCAGAAATTACAAAAAAACTGATTAAATCTATACCAAAATATTTAAAAGTTATTGTGGACACTAAAATATATCCTACTAAGTACTAAAGTAAGAAAGAAATACAATATTTAAAGCTAAGTAGAGGTTTTTGTTCGGTGTACGAAGACTTTTGTGGCGTAATTTTTCAATAGCTTTTTGATTATTAATTTTTAAAAATAATAGTTATATCATTTTTAAAGAAATAATTATGTCATTCTATTAAGAACAAGTTGCAGATATCACAAAAAAATTACAATTAGAATATATTAATTTTTATTAGTCGAAAACATTAAATTTTATAGGAAATTGCAAGTGTACGAACACTTTTGAGGTCCAATGTATATATATATATATGTTATAGAATACTCAAGTGAAAATCAATTTTTACCTCCTTATATTTTCAATATATTCAATAGTGGAAAAATTTTAAATACTAGAGGATTTCCCTTTTAAAAAAAAAAATTGACAAATTAAAATATGAAACTTCTAATTTAACTGCTTGATATTGTTGATATAACTGGCATATTGTACGTTCTTCATTCTAAATAAATTGGAGAAAAAATAATTAAATGGAAAATATTACAAGTTTTAAGGACGTATATTTTAATTACAAAAATCACTCCAAAAATACATTACATCAATTATAAAATTAAAAAGTCTTTGCTATAAAATTTAAATTCAAACTTTTATTAAATACAAAATGTCTCTAAATAACTAATAATTACATTAAATATTCCTTTTAACAGATCCTTGATAACAAAATTATCTAGTTTTAAAGTTTGCTATAATATTTTGAAAGTAGCAAATATGGAATAATTTTAATAAGTTTTACATTATAATTTCTTCTTCAATCATTCAAATAAAGCAAACGATTCTGTGATTCTTGTCACAATATTATGGAATTGAGTTTCTATTTTTTAAAAAATGAGTTTTCTTCTGCTCACATTGTAACTATGTCTGGGTCAAATCTTTAAAAAAAATTTTTTTCACATTTTAAAGCGATCAATTAAGATGAAATTTTCAATACAGAATTGTTTTGGATGACAATACAATAAATTTTACCCATAAATCCAATTGTTTACAACATGAAACAGTTGAAAATATTGAAACATCAAATTAAAATTAAACTTTTTTTTATCCAATGGACTGCGGATTGGTATATTTTTACCATTGCAGACCTAGTACATCCCCAACAGCTGGTATCAATCTTTAGTGCGGCGCCGTATAGGCGGATACCAATCGCCGCAGGTAATTTTGACACCCAGTTTCCTCACAGAGGGAGGCATCTGAGCTCTGACGATGCGAACTTGTACCAGGATTTAATTTTGCCGAGAGCGCCCAAGCCAAACAGACATTCTAGGGATCTTTTACATGCCGTATAATCATACGACATGGCCGCTGTTGATTTTCTGCATCACGAAAATCCACCGACTTGGGCCGGGGTCGAACCCGCCACCTTGGGTGCAGAATTAAATTATCCCCTCGAAGATTTTAAAAAGTTAAAAGCACATAACGCAAAATTTTGCTAATTTCAGCTAATGTTTATTAAAAAAATTGTTATTAAAATAATAAATTAAATTAAATTAGTTTCTTAAAACTAATTATAGAATAAATTCAATTTGCCTCAACGTTCCCTTTTGCTTTTAAAATTTGTTTCAAAAAATGTTACGTAAAGTGTGAAAGAAAACCCCTGTTTTAAAAACTCATTTTTTACCAGCGTTATTTTGTTACAAACTGTAATTCAACGATCTGCTATTTTTTCTATCGACATGGAAAAACAATTTTTTTGAGATAATTGATTGTTTTTTTTAAAAAAATTTATATACTTTGCTGTATAACTATTACCTAACAACATTTAGTAAAATAAAGAGGCAATTTAGTGTACCTCTCTATTATTAACTGAACGTTTTAGTTTATAATAGTACAACATGTAACGAAATGTAGTTCCATGGCCTAAGGTTACGGTTCCTAGATCTATTTAGTTGCCATAAAGGTATTATTTTGCATCTGTTGTTAGTCTTGTTCGAGTTGTGTACATAATTATTTATTTTCAGTGATTAGTGATTTGGCAAGTAAAAAAAACATTCTCGTATCTAAAGTTAGCGACTAAGAAGAAAAAAAATGCTCTAATAGTGATGAGACAAACATTAAATATTCACTTACTATATATCAGACATGGCTCTCAAATTTCTTCCCACTTTGACTTCCTCAATCGTAATATACACATTTTTTTATTTCCCGTACTTCCAAAATTTTGACTTAAAGTCTTAAGCCAACAAATATTGGCAATTTTCTAAATGGTAATTTTGTGGCTTGTTAGAAACATATCGAAGGTCCTGACAAGACTCTTAATCGATCCAGTCGTTGTCGATGGATTAATCCTTTATTGTGAGATAGTAAAATCGAATCCTTACCCACTTTTAACTAAAGCTTTCTCAAACGTCAATGTGAGGATTTAGAGCCCAGCAAAATTTATCGAGAATCAACCCCGCTACATGCAGGTCTTCAATGACATCAAGACTGGAACCACGATCCGACTGCAACAACGCCCGATTATTAGAGACCATGGTCAAGCTCGCGGCTATGACCAATCGGCCGCCGCAGAACTGTTATTCTAAAGGGGTGAGAAGGGTCCAGGTTTGAATCGTAGAAGGAAAATAATGCAGAAACAAGATTTTAAGAATCGATTTCTCGACAGTTAGGACAGTTCAGACTACATCCCGGTATAAGGCATTTTATAAATGTGTGTGCGTGTGAATGAACAAAAAAAAAAAAAATGCAAGAGTGAGGGTGAGTGCATTTTTTACCTCTTCTCTACAGCATGTGCAGGTCAAGTGCCGTGTTTAACCAAAAGATAAATCTATTCCACCCCAGTCCTCCCCCAATTTTGTTTTTAAGAGCGTTTACCTCAGTTTTGAATCGGCAACTGTTTGGAAACGAGTAGCAGATGGCCTTAAAGCAGGAAGCAAAATAAGACAGCTGTAAAACCTTTACGTCATTACCTCTGCAAGCTGGCCTCCGTGGTTTTGGCATAATTTTTTCATTCTAAATATAAACCATTTTCTCTTCATGCTGACGTCGTTGTTTTGATCTTTTTCTTCCATGGTACATAAAATTCTTATTCTGTATTCTAAGGCACGATAGTTGTTGGCTCTAAGTAGGTGCCTCAAAACTAATTAGAAATGCTATTGTCTTATTGTTTCTCTTCTTAATATTCTCGTATCTGCAACTGACAGAAAATTATATTTAAAAATAAGAAAAGTAAAAAAGAATTGTGAAAATTGCCTTCGTGTGTGTAGGAAATAGGTTTCAAACATTAGAGAAGGTAAATAAATAAAAGCGAAGATAACAAACAGAAGAAAAAAAGCATATAAAAAAACTGAGCAAAAAACAACAAATCCGAACAAAAAACTACATATTTTTAGATTCACAAAAATTAATATTTAAAAGAGAGAGAGAAAGGACAATAAATGGTTTAATTTCTGGCATTAGACTCAATTTTTAAGAGAAGCATGTGTGTGAAAACCAATGTCTCTTCCCCCCCCCTCAACACATTCAAAAAACTTTCATTAAAATAAAGGGGGGAGGGGGAGAATTTTTTTATTTCAAAGGCATCATAACTGTCAGTGAACTTTTAATACAATGAAGCCCGACCAGAGAATTGGACATAGCAATAACAAATTAAAATTAATTTTTCCAAAAAATTAACAAAATATTGTTTGAACTAAATTAAAAATTTATCATCCTTCAAACAATGCAATGAAGATTATTTCTTTCAAGTGTAAATCGATTTTTTACCCGCTTTTTTCCACAACATAAACCATTTTCACTTTTATGAAACCACTACTAAGGAAATAAAAATTTCACCGAAAAAAGGAACGATTATGAGATCCGCTTACACAACGACTGTGACTCAGAATGTTAAAAAAAAACCACGCAATTAAGAAAATGGTTCTTAAATATGGAGAAATAATACTCTCAACAGGCGACTCGTTTATTTTCTCCATAATAAGATTCTTTAAGTGACAAGGAAGAAAATATATATTAGTTGAGTTCTAAGATCATAGAGTTAAAAGTCGCATAAATTAAAGCAGCACTTTCAAATTATTTTTTGCACACTCCTTTCATACGTTATTTTTAACATAACACACACACACAAATAATTTGATTAATATGAATTTCATACCTTAATATTAAAGCATGTATCCAAAGTAAAATATAAAAGTATACAATGATGTACATAGCATAATTATTTAAAATGTTTAAAGTGCAATCTAAAATTTTCATATTTTGTGTTAATGTCACAGCAGGACGCGAACGAAGGACCGCTAACTTCTGGATTTTTTTAAGATCGAATTCTGAAGCAACACGGTGTTATCGACAACGGACATCGTAATTTTGAATCATGGTCAAGGGATGAAAACGATGTACTCCACTCTCTTACTACAGAACCACGATTCAATAAGACGATAAAAATGTGGGATGGGTATCTCATACTTCTTACACATAAGGTAAAACTTTTGACAGGTGCCTAAAGGTCCTAAACACCAAACTTCCACACTAAACTCAGTCTGTAGCTAGAAGCGGCTAGACCTTTTTGTTTTATTGTTTGTCATGGGTGCATCTATTTGCAATAAGCCAATATTTACAAAAAAAGGGATTTTTAATTTCCGTAACGGGAAAGAAATGAATTTTCAAACTGGGCGAAATGAAGATTTCGATAGCTCAGTTTGATGTTATGAACAACAGTTTTATTGGTCTCTATAGCAGCGGTTCTTAAACTGTGGTTCTCAGACCTACGGGGGTTCTTAGTGCCTTTCTCTAGGGCAGCGATACTCAACCTGCGGCCCACCGGCCTTTTCCGAGTGGCCCGTCATGGCCCATTGCACTAAGAAATTCAATTATTGGAGAACAATGTACTAAAAATTTAGCGGGCAATTCTATCAATCAAGTAATCATATATATCAATTTTTTTTAAAAGCAGAATGTAAGCAAGAGGCTTGGAAATAAATGAAAGGAAATAGAAATTGTCCCATAACTGAGTAAAAAATGCATAAAAACAAATATTTTTTGCGTGTGTTTGATAGAAAAATTAATACAGTATTAAAATAAAAGCGAAAAATGAGTTTGAATATTTTAATCAATTTTGTTTGTCCAATGTTGTTTTGGTCTCATAGTGAGTTTTTTCCATCATCCGCATGGTTGCGGCCCGCGTGAAATACATGTCATGTGTAAGCGGCCCAGCGGAAAAAAAGGTTGAGTACCTCTGCTCTATGGTGTTCGTGAAGAGATTCATTCTTTTACAAACTCTGAAAGTTCTCATGCCTTTCATACCTACTTAGTTAGTTGTTTATTTTAAAAATAAGTCCAGAAACCGTATGAAAAGCTGGAACTGGAATTTTGTGACAGATTTCAAATATTGCACCTAATATAACAGCCCTTGCAAAAGAAATCAAGCACCATCTTTCCCATTAAAATTTTTAGTTAATACAATTTAAGTACATTATTTATTCGAAATTAGTATTTTGCAATATTTTATAAAAATATATAATTAGATGTCTACTGTTTTCTTAAAGGAAAAAAAAAACGCATTAAAAAAGTTTGTATAAATAGCAGAGGCAGTCTCTTAGGACTATTGAGGAATTTCTAAATTTCTCAAATATATGTTGAATGTTGAAAGTCAGGGAAGAAAGTTCAAAATCTAGGGTGTCCACCATGCCAGGCTGATACATAAAGGGGCACTGTAATCGAAAGTTTAAGAACCACAGCTCTATTGTCATACATTTGGCGGAATGAGAAATTAAATTTGCATCCAGCGATTGAAAATTTGCGAATTATTCACTTAACATTTTTCAAAGAGATAAAGTACTTCTCAAAATTTACAATCTATAACAAGCAAAAAAAAAAAAAAAAAAAGATGAAGTAGAAAGAAAGAATGCTTTTGTTGTGTGATTTATTCATATTCTTTAAAATGTCTCTCAGAGTTTAATTTTTTTTAAAAAATTGCTCATTTCTTCTCTCTTTTTCAAAATCTCTCTCTATTTTAGACTGATGAGACAATATTTTCCTACAAAAACGCGGCAAGTATTTTTTTTCTTTCTTTTTTCGCATTAAGGAAAAATTTAAATACAAACTTACTGTGTGCTAGATTTCTTCAGTTTTAAACTCTTCTTTAAGATAGTAAAAATTCCAATTTTTTCATGCTCACGACACAAATAATTCATACCAGGAAAATATAAGAATGCTGAGAAATATGAACGAAATATGCTATGCAAATGCACAAATTATTTTCGATACACGTCACATTCGCTTTCAACTAACTCTGACGAAGAATGGAGAATAGTTTAGCCACAGTGGAGAAGCGCGACACAAAGGAAACACGTTGTCGCCACATGTTATCGAATAACTTGTCCTAACAAAAGCAAGGAAAGCGGGGAATCTGCATACTCAAGATCAAATTATATTTAAAAACATGTGTCTGCCTCCAGCCACAGATTTGAGGTAAAATGAATATTTTTTTATTATGATTTCCCTTAATTTTTGATCTTATTAACCTTTCATTTTTCTAATATTTTGCACTGAAAACATAAGGGATGTCTATATGTAGATTTGAGGGTCAAAGCTAAGAAAAATAAATGGACTAGTTTGCCTCATGAATTTGTTATCTTTGCTATTACACGAATGAGAAAAAATATTTTATCTTATCCTGTTCATCAGAAATGGAAAGCTTTTGAAAATAAAGGCATGTTATGATGTAGCATATCTTTGATAAAGTAGCTTAATTATTAATGGAAATTTATAAGTAAATAAAGAATATTTATTATTCTACAAATAGAAAAAATGTGGTGAAAAAGTAAACTTAATACGGAGACCAGAATTTATATGACCTTTTCAAACCTAAGAAGCCATGGAAAAATATGTTTTAAGGCGCCAACCTTCACTCCCTTAGGCGCCAACCTTTCCCCCTTTTTTTGCTCAATATTACTGGGAAGAAAAATAAGAATTATCAATAAAATACCAAAAGAGAGAAGCTAAAAAAGTAAATGAAAATCAATAAAATTTTGAAATGAAACATGCAAGTCGATTATGTGTGAAATACATTTCGCCGGCCTATATTATCAGAACGTGTAACTCCATAAAATGAAATAAGTGGAGCCCTCCAGTAGAGTATTTTGAAGCCTATATCCATTGGATTACTTCATATGTCCTACAAAAATATCGCTAATTCATAATTGCATTGAAGCAATTTCCGTGCATAGTAAAAATACACTTTTTACTTGTTCCTGTAAAGTTCCTCCAAAAGGAGTTACGCATTGTGATAATTAGGCCAACGATTTGTAAATAACAGTGAAAGTAACGACCAGAAATAAGCATGATAGAAGGGGGAAAAAATATATAATTAATTTTTCATTAGTTAAAATTTATACAAAATTAGTTTATTAAATTTCAAAATTTTAAAAGAATTGTCGTAATTTTCATATTTTACTATCAGACAGAATATGTAGATTATAAATTGTTGAAAGAATAAAAATTACATGAGCTCGTATGAAAATAGCAGCGTCTACAAAACATAAAAAGTGACGGTCCTAGAAAGAGTTACTTAAATGGGGCGAAACAGCGAATACCTTTTCTTACTACAAAATTATGCAAATGATTAACTTTTGGCGGTCAATGATGGACTAGACGGAAATGCAGCACATTCAGTAGCGCACACAAGGGGGAGGGGCTCACGGGTCCGGATCCCCCTAGCCCTGATTTTTTATCGACTGATGATAATCCTATGTATATAGTACATAAAATTTAAATAAGTGTGTGTATTTATTACCAATTTATTTTATTAATTAATGCTAATTACTGATTCAATAATTTACTTTTTACTATTTTTTGTTCCCCAAATCGATAAAATCAAAAGAATACGTTTGGCGGGCCGTATCGAGGTATGATACGAGAACGTTGAAGACTAGACCCTGCCCCCATCCTTGAAAAATTGTGTGCACCACTGAGCACATTGCAACAAAGCACTCGGATAGCATAAACAAAAGTCATTCCAATACTAACATATAAATTTTTATAAATTTGATTTGGACTTACTTTGCATCGCCCTTTTGAAGCAATACGAGGGCTGTTAGCGACAAACCTCGGTTAAATGACGATGATAACACTTGAGTTGGCACCACCTCCCCTTTCAAAATTTACATACCACACCAATTGGAGAACTTGAACTTGACGGATTTAACGTGCATCAGCCTTTCTACAAGGCGGATCTTTCGTAGTATTAAGAGTTTGAACCCGCTCCTCGACGATGTCAGCCACAAATTCACGACCATCACCCTGCGTATACCAAGGTCACAAACTTCTTCAATTGCGATTTCATCAACTCACGTGGAATGTACCAATATCAACGGATTCTCGAGCAATATAAGCAGATGTCATCTTCTAAGAAAGGATATACAATTGGATTAAATGTAACATGGGGTCAAATTGTAGAATCGCTCGACATTTCGGTCGGACCAATGCAACCATTCGACGATGTTGACTTGAAAGAGTGAGTCAAGAAGGTGACGGTGGATCGAAACAGCGTGATCATCCCTGGTGCATCCTTATCAAAGATTCGGTATCGAATGGGGGCTGTGGCAACACCTCCTATCTAGGAGGTTGTTGACTATGGAGGCCTCTGTACTCCTATCTCAGCGACTAGGCGGGATTTCAGAGTTCCTGACAAATTCAACCTGGAATCTTACGGTCTGAAGTATAATTGTTTTCAACGAAGAGTCCCGCTGCGGCAAAGATGTATCTGGAGATATACAAGACAAGCAGTGGGATTATCACCTGACTGAAAGTCCGACAATCAAAAGAAACGGTACATTTGACAGTCAGTCCCCATTGGTTGTCATCTTTGACATCCTAACACCATGGCGACGAGACACCTTTACATCGACGATATTCTGCTCAATAGTGTTGCCCTTCTATTCATCAACCTCTGGGCTTATATTTCATCATAACAATACCCGATCACACATGGCACGCCTTACAACTGCTTATCTTCATGCTAATTAAATTTATCTGGATAAGTGTTCGCACTATAAAGCAACCAACACGAGGGCTATTGACGAGGGCGTCACCTGGAGCTGGCACTCTCTTCTCTAAAATACCACACCACGCCAATGGTAGGATATTGAGCCAAGACAAATTTAACATGCCCTTCTACATAGCGGGACTTCAGTGGCACTGAGCTCGAACTCATGAATCACCGGCAACGAGCTCGTGACCATGACCACTAGGCTACCGTGGCCACTTAACAGTGTCGTAACGTACATCCCCGCATTCTTGATGTTATGGTTTTGCAACCCTTTGTAAGATACAGATTGGGGCCCAAAACCTCACTTTGCGAGGGGTCCCTAATATTTTTTGCAACGACACTGCTACGTAACCTTTGGAAGGCGATCGTCAGATTTATCCCCAACAGAGTACGTTTATACTCTGATGAACAGGCATCTCCGACCGTCCCTGAGTCGTACCGAGCTAGTTTTCAAATTGGCATGTGTAACGCAAGCAATTCTGCCGGAGGACATTCGCAAAGTAAGCGAGTCAATGCGCGGCCGGATAACTGTTAGCGTCAGAGTCGGGCAAACGCATTATCGATTTTTTGCTCTTATAGTTGTATTTCCAAAATAAAACATTCAATTGCTATGATACTGTCAGCTTTCGTTTTCAATACATGTACATCACATTTACCTTTTCGTGTCATTCAGATACATTAAAATATTTACTTCGTGCGTCGCCTTTTATCTTATGGAAAGTACTATACGAAAAGTAGAAGAAAAACACGATTTGTGCCAATTATTCCGAATTATCATTATTCTTTAGATAATAAATGTTTTTAAAAAATTAGGGGGAAAATCATGTTTTATTTAACATTTGAAAAAAATATCTCACTTAATGTCATCTGATTAAGTAGTAACCAAGTTACTACACTGCAAATAATATGGAATCATACTTCTATAAATTTTTATATACCTACCTATCACAGTCCCTGAAGGGAACTATAAAAATGTGAATATTAAATGCCTTTCTTTTATCACAAAAATCGCTGTAAACGCTGTTATCTTTTATTTGTAAATCAACATCGAGAAATGCCACATACACACATACAGCTTTATTCGGGTTAATATTTGTGTGTGTGTATACTTATTTATATATATATTTATTTGTGTGTATTCCCTTTGTTTTTCCATTTATATATATATGGATAATATAAAATCTACAGAATAAATTATTTTTTAAAAAATGTCGTTTTCCTTTAACATTATTAACAACAAAACTTACATTCTACAAAACTGTATTCTTAGAAAATTTGCTAAACCTCAAAAAACAAATTTAACTTCAGGAGCGGAAAACAACTAGCGATGTAAATGGTCGAAATGTTTGGCAGAAACCCAACAATAAGCTTTCGGCTTGCTCTATTCTCAAATTCAACTATGGGCATGGTTCGCAGTCATACGGCAGCATTGTATATTAAAAAAATTGCTAAGAGAGAGAGAACTCAAATAAACATTTTTAAAATTATGGATAATAATTAGATATTCTTTATGTAGTGGTATGTTATGATATTCATGACACTACACACAAATAATTCATAATTAAATTCTAAGCATTTAATTTAGTTATTGTGCAAGAGAATGATAGTTATTTATAAGAAACTTTGCCTGGGAAAGTGGAACACACATCTCTTTCTAGGATTAACTTATTAAGTATAAGTTTTAAAAACCATTTTATATTTATATATATATATATATATATATACAAATAAATAAAATTGAAGTGTCTGTTTGTAATTTCAAATTAGCAGCTTTTTACTAAATGCATTTAAAGACATATACGGTACTTATATCAAAAAATGAATTTTTAAAATTTTTGTCTGTCTGTTTGTTCCGGCTAATCTCGGGAACTTCTGGTCCGATTTTAAAAATTCTTTCACCAATGGAAAGCTACATTATCAGCGAGTAACATAAGATACATTTTATTCCCATATTCCTACGGGACGGGAACTATGCGGGTAAAACGTTGATGTTGCTTACTCCCCGCCAAGTTGGTGCAAAATTATGCAATTGCTCAATAATGGAAATTTTAATAAATATTTTCTCACATTTGTAACAAATAACTGAAACAGTGTTATTTAGCATCTTCACAAAAAGCAATTTTTTAAAGGGTTTTTTATGGTTATTATTTACGTTACGTTTGTTAAATGTCAAACTCAAACTTTGAGAAATATCGCCAAGTTGGAAAAGAATTTAAATCCCAGATATTTTAATGCAAATTTTCTCCCACTTTTTAAAGAGGGAAACGAAATAAAGTTTTAGCGAATTGCGCGCGCGTGATATTGAAAATTCTATGGTAATATTAACTGACAGTTTCATAAAAAGTTTTGATTACTTAAGTAGTTTTGATTAGTTTGAACTTTTTTAACCTAATTATACAATATTCATATTTTGCACAAAATTTTTCACTCATACTGAACCTAGATATTTTACACGGAGGTATTACTTTGAAGATATACTATGGAGGCATCCATACAATGTCACTCGCCGAATAAAATTAGGGAGCTTTACATAATACTTATTTCATCTTCGGTCCTTCTAATCCTCAAACCTTTTGGAATAAGTACAAAGACTACATGGCGGAAGATATTTTGCGATGAAAAACAACCAAATATGCCTTTCAATGAACAAATCTGCAACGAAACGCAATAAATGTTTTCAGAATGGTTAGGAAGAAGCTACATGATTTTGGAATGATTAGCCTTAGACGTGTCGACGGAAATGGCTTTGATAATGAAATTACATGAGAATTAAACTACAATTTTATAGCATTGCAGCATCAAGTAACAGAATTTACCCCTCAGAACTCCAGAACAAAGTCACGTTTTTCAAGAAGTGTTAAGCAAAGTAGAATCCATCAGTGGTGCACTCTTTTTTCTCGAAGCCCCTGGAGGAACAGGAAAAACATTTTTGCTAAACTTATTACTAATGACCATCAGAAAAACCCAGAAGATAGCAGTTGCTATGGCTTCTTCTAGTACAGCCGCGATTTTACTGACCAAAGGTCGTACTGCACATTCCGTTTCAAAATTATCACTTCATCTTGCATTTGAAGATTCGCTCATCTGAAATTTCAGAAAAAATAGCTCTCAAGGCTGGATGCTTCCACAATGTAAGCTTTTAGTGTGGGATGAAAGTACGATGTCTCATAAGAAAGCTATAGAAGCGTTAAATCGGACTCTTCAGGATTTACGAGATAGTATAGATATTATAGGAGGAATGGTAGCTTTATTATATATTGGCTGGTGAATTTAAGCTTATGCGGAAAAGTTGAAAAATTCAGTCTGAAAACGAATATCCCATGGAGTTCTTAAATTCACTTGAACTTTCGGGTGTACCCTTGTCGTAGTCTATCACTACCTCTAAGATTATTAACTCCCCTTCTTGTATTATCTAAATCTGAATGTGTTGAATTCATAATTAATTACTACTTATTTAATAAATCAATCTTATTTATTAACCTTTCTTAATTGAGAAATTACACAAATACTATTTAAATTTTAAGAACAATAAAACACAGTGGAGTATGAGAAGAATTCAATAATTATGAACGACGGAACTTAACTGAATCTACGGCGGTCAACGCGTACAATTAAGCTACACACTTATACTTAAATTGTGAAATCAAACTAACCTGATACTTTTTGTTATGGCAGGTTCTTCTAACTACTTCTTCAATATCTGGATTGCTTTAATGAGCGGCTTCAATCTCAGCTATCTCTCAGTTCTATCCCGAACTGATTTTATGTATACTTTTCAATAAACTTTACTCCAGACGACTATATTTCCACTAGAAAAAGTACTCTCTCAATTCATTTTTCTCTTCATTTTATTTCCCCTTTTTATATCATTTTCGAACTTGCTAAACCTGAACTTATAAAATCTCTCATTTGCATAAATCACACTTTTGGCTCTCGTGGAGATTGGTTGAAATAAATAAAACATTTAAAGAATGCGAGAGAAGGTTAGTGAAACGCGTAAGCACCCGTCACACCCTCACATAAACTTCAATTAAAACTAAATGTACAAGTTATGCAGAATCTCGATGCTACACGATATGTAAAGGAACGAGGCTTTGGATCACAAAACTGATGCAGAATATACTTGGTGCCAATATTTGAACATATGTCATGAAAAGGGATAGTGTTATCATACCTCGAATTCCATGTTTCCCCACTGACCTACCGTTTCAATTCAAACAAGTTCAATTTCCAGTTTTACTGTTGCTATTAAAAGCTAACATTTCAGGTAACAGGGTGCATTGGAAAAGCAATATTTCCCATGGCTAACTATATGTAGCCTGATCGGAGTGCAATGCCCAATCTTCACATATTTGCAACTGACGGAAGAACACAAATATGGTATACAGTAGCATCTTAGAATAATATTCTGTTTGAGCTCTTTTAAAGAGGAATTATATATTAAACGTAGATACTTTTGATTTTTAAAATATTAATAGTTTAAGTTATTGAATATTTGTTGTTAATTATAATAATAAATTACGTTTTCAGTTTTTTTTAACTAAGCTCAATTTTAGACATTTTAAATTTTATTGGTTCCAGTCAAGCAATAAAAAAATTACCATATTATATTATTTATTTCCATTGATAATGATTAGGACTTTGACAGTTATTTAAAGACATCAACGCGAGCGGAGCCGCAGGTAAAAGCTAGTATATATATATATATAATATATATAAAGCAAAAACTACAGACACTATAATTTAACCCCTTAACGTGCGCGATCGAGTTAATTCGATCGCGCTAAACAGGCCAAACTGTGAACAGTCGAGATAATCCGAGATGAGTTGTATTTTATGCTGATGTAATTTTCAAACTCGAATATAAGCAAGCGCTGTATGCAGTCGTGAGGTTGATTGCGACTAAGTAAATTTAGATATAAAAAAAAAGACCATGGTTTCTCATATTTTACATCAGCATTTGGAACTAATTTGTTTTGTATAAAAAAAATGGAGGAGAAAAAAATTTAGATTTCAAAAGCAAATTAGTAAAAATACTTATACAAAACTACCATAGTGATGATACAAATATATAAAAAATTGGATGGATCAAAATCAACTGGAATTCTACGACTACTGGAACTTCACTTTTCTACTTCTCTGTTCCACCAACACCAAACAAGATATCAATCATTGGCATGGCCAAGTAATCTTGTTTTTCACACGTTGTATTTTACAATAATGCAACTTATGAACTTTTTACTAACAGAAAATAGTACTATACTTAAAATAAAAATTTAAAAATTATTAAATTTAAATATGATTCGGCTAATCTAGGGCACAAATGCGACCAAATGCCGAAAACCTGAGGTCAATTGGTTGTTTATTGGCTGAGAAAAAGGTACGACAAAATATGGAACGAAGACGAAATTTGCGTCCTAATAGCGCTTTTTTACACTACGTGAAAAACGCGCTAAAAAGGAAGCTCCCACAAGTGCATTGTGTGTTGTGCTAAAAGAGACAGCAAAGGAAAAAGTAAAAGAAAAAAAAAAAAGAGTCGTTATATGGATCGTTATATCACATACAAAAACATTTTAAATTTTTTTAAAAAATCAACTTGTATTTTTGTTAAATAAATATTTTTATTGATACATTTTTTCTTTCGAAAGAGCAATTCTAAAAAGAAAGATAATAAAAGTCGATGTACGTGCAAGAGTAGAATATTCGGATTTTACCTGCAATGTGGATCAAAATCCAAAATTAAAATAAAAATTTTGTGATTGATTTTGTATTTTTTTATTTCTGGTCAAAACAAGGTTCTGAAATATGTTTTTTTTTAAATATAAAAAAAAATAATTTATTGTTGCAGTTTTTTTTTTAAAAAAAGTTATCGTTAAGGGGGTTAAATTTGAAAATAATCAGAAGAAAATAATAAATAAATAATTGACTTTCAATAAAAGTACAAGAGATTATAGCATACACAGAAATGAAACAGAATAAGTAACATAAAGAAAAATTTAAGTCAATTCCTATATATATATATTAGTTACTTTTTATTAAATAGTTCCAATTAATATAAATATGTATATACATATGACAGAATCACAACATTAAGTGGCAATTAATTTTTATTAATTATCATTAAAGTATCGCATTGTCACCCAAAACAATCGTGTATAAAAAATTTCAGTTTAACTGCTCAGCTTTGAAACGTGAGGGAAAAAAATCTTTTAGTTTTGACCCAAGTCGCTAAATATGAAGCTAACGTAGCTGTAACTGTAATTCATTAAATAATTAATTTCAATCCATAATTTTAATTATTTATAATTAAATTATCGTATTGTTACCCAAAACAAAAGATCATAGAAAATTGCAGCTGAAATGAGCGCTTTAAAATGTGAGAAAAAAACCTTGTTTTGACCCAAGTCACCGAAAGGGTTGCTAAGTCGCCAAAAATGATGCCAACGTGACTGTATTTGTAATTCTTTGAATAATTAGCTTTAATCAATTAATTTTTATTAGTTATAATTTAATTACTGTATATTGTCATCCAAAATAAGTGTGTATATAAAATTTCAGCTCAATTGAGTGCTTTAAAATGCATTTTATTAACGATTGAAAATTTGAACGATAAATATAGAGAGAGTGAGCTAATAATAATATAGGAATTGAAAAGGCCTTTTAAAAACTGATGCAAAAAATGAAAATGAACATTAAAAAAAAATTTAATACAACTTTACACAAAATAAAACGTTTAAAACAAAACTTAAAATTGAAACAAATCGCTCTACCACAACAATTAATTAAAATTATTTTCAATTTACCCTTCGCCTATAATACAAACTGAATAACATATTTAAAAGAATATAAATTAAATGAAAATTAATCCGTACAACCTCTGCGGATATCTTATTTCAGTGATTTCAACAAATCTGATTTTCTTCCTCCCCATTCTTTAAAAATGTTTTGCATGTGGGTTAAAATAATATTCGAAACAATGGCAAGAATTCACACACATTTTTCCATTCTCCGAATCATACGATCTATAACCCTAGGAACAAAGGATTAAATACTTGGAAAGTTGTGGCAGAAAAGCAAAGAATTGATTCATTGTTTTATAACTCTCGGGTGAAACTTCTCAAGAGGGAAAGAGAATGTGGGAACAGTTGACTTTAAGTGAAACATATCTCCCTTCTTCGTGTACAGTTTATTCGTATTTTTATACGGAAGAGCGCATAGAGAGATATCAGTTTTCTAGCAAAAAAACAGATTTTTCCCGAAAAATGCTGAAGTGTTTGAGTAATATTTTCTTGCTTTTCTTTTAACGAGGAAAACTGAATTGAGTACCGGGACGGCATTCTGAAAAATGCTGCATTGCTGTTTATTAAAGAATTATTCAATTTCAAATCCTTAAAATTTGTTAAATTTTAAAATGCTTTTAAAATTATAATAAAAGAAGTTCTGCGGATATTATCGGCATATTGAATTTTTTAACATCTTGCAAAGAAAAATGGCAGAGCTAATTTAGAATTTACAACTCATTTCAGGAGATTAAATGAAACGAGACAATTTTAATGAAAATAAAAATCACAAAAATAATTTCTAATTGAAAAGGAGATAGATACCTGTAGCAATATCGTCAGATTTCTTGAGTAAATTAAAAATAAATCCAAAAGTAGACTCCATATGTAACGAATTCTTTCCCCCATTATTTAAAGTAATTTCTATTACAGTCGACTCTCGCTGATTCAAACCTTTGATAATACGAACTTCTCGCTAATTCCAAGTATATGCTCAGTCTCTAGAAAAACTCCTCGATATTTCGAACTAAAAGAATACGTTTCGGTACACTCAATACTTCGAAGTAAAATCTGTGGCTGGCCAGATTACAACACGTGATAATTCGAACACTAGTCCTATAGCAAACAGGTTTGAGCTTACAAGTTTTGTGTTGTATTGTCTCTGTGTGTTTTTCCTGTAACGGAGCCCCTTTGATGACCATCTGTCTGCTACCCCTTCTTAGTGTTTTCCGGTTCCTCGGACGAAAATACACTTTTATTGCTTTCCTTCCTTAAGTGGGTAATGGACAAGTTCAACCGTAAAGCTTACTATGGAGGCGCTGCAGTCATTAGTACCCTTTCCTTTTTCCGGTTATAGCAAAATCACCATTGCTTTGAGCTAAAAAGATTAACAAGTTATTTTAGAAAAGATACTGAAATAAATAATATAAAATCCTGAATCTGAAATCTACAGATCATCTTCTATTCATTTAGTTCAAAAAAAAGTTTCAAAAACTTGCATTAGAAGTTTGAAAAACTCAGTTGAATTTCCCATATATTAACATTACACCGGAAGTAGGATTGGGAGTTATTCGGTTTCGGCTCAATGTTGTTGTTTACAAAGTAGAACTTGTCCATAGACCGACCACCCCTGTTGTCATCCGCCCATTTCTTTCGTTTAAAACATGTGGTCTTGCATGTGTTGAACACATGTGTTCAGAAAGAATGGTTTGCCATGGTTAAGAGATGCGTAGGATTCTGTACTTTGAGTTGGACTGACATGAAGATTTATGGCACATCTATTTGACTTATAGCATGTGGCACTAAATAGGATATGGGGTGGACCGGACTGAGCCTTGAAGATCCAATGGTGTTGGGGACAGTGTCTGAGGAAACAGGGTGTGAAACGATCTTATTTCCAATGAGGACTGGAAGAGATTTGGAAGAGCGTCAAGAAGTCCTTTTCGAGAGGTTAAGAAAGATGGAGTGGAAAGTGGAGGAGCAATGGAGGAGAGCGATAAAAAAGAAGAAAAAATTGGCCGAATTTTGGGGGACCGATTAGGCGCGAGAAGAGCCTACCCAACGTCGATACTATTAAGTATACCTCGTAGCAGAGTGTGAAACTGTGAATACGCCTTGTGTTAATTTTAAATTCTAGATAAAAAATATTTTTTTTTCTGGTGATTTACATTCGCTACCTGTTGATTTCGATAAACCTTGGGCAATTACTTTTCACCCCACCTCAGAGTTGCGTTATCACACGAAGGGAACGTCATGTCTTCTTTTAAAAAGTACAAATGCTGAACAATTTCAGAAAAGCGAAAAGGTGGATAGAATCAGTAGAAAAAGGTAAAAGGAGGTTGATGCAGCCAAAACATTTGATATCCCACTGAGCTCGCTCTCCATTACTCTGGAGAATAAAGAGAAAATCATCAGTGCATCTTCGAGTAGAGTGAGAAAAACCGTTAGTAAAGGTAATTTTCCACGTCTTGGACAATGTTTAGTTAAATGGATGAGACAGTGTCGAGGACAGAATATTCAGGTGGGTGACTTTTTATTGAAGGAAAAGGCTAAAGCATTCGCCAAAGAATTAGGAATCGAGAATCGAGCTTTCGGTTAGCAAGGAATGGCTTACAAATTTTAAGAAAAGGAATGGGATAGTCTTTAAAAAATGTGCGGGGAAGGCTCGAGTGTCGACATTAATATTTGTTCTAAGAAGCAGAACTCCCTTTCAGATTTAATGAAAGAGTACGGTCCACGTAGCATTTTCAACAAGGTTGAAACCGAACTCTTTTTCAAGTGTATGTCATAAAAACATTTACATTCAAAGAAGAAAATTTTCATGGAGGAGAACATAGCAAGAGGTAACTGTTTTACTGGCTATAAATATGAATGCCTCAGAAAAGATTATTTCTCTCGTCATAGGAAAATCTGCAAAACCTCGGTGTTTCAAGGGCATAAACATGTTCTCTACCACATATCGCTCAAACAAGAAGGCATGGATGACCACTGAACTCTTTAATGAATGGCTGGTTTCATTGAACACGGATATGAAAAGCCAGAAAAGGCGTATTCTCTTATTTTTCGACAAGTGCATTGTGCACGATAATGCACCACCTTTATCAAATGTGGAGGGAAAAAACCTTTGACTTTCCCCTCAAAACTTCAGCCACTCGACCACGTCATCATACATAATTTTAAAACCTTTTTTTTCCCTTCGGCGTGAGTCGTTAAAAGCGTTTCGGATAACCTCGAAAATCATCAGAAAGTAACTATTTCTATTTTAACGGCTTTAACCACGACTGATAAGGTTTGGAGGGCTGTCAATCTTTTGACAATTCAGAACAGTTTTAAAAAGTCGGGTTTACCAATGCCGAATCTGGTAGACGTGTACGATACACTCATGGAATGTAATGCTGAATCATCCTTTTGGGAAGCTCTCCCAGTACAAGATATACGACTACGTGCAGGTTGACATGTACATCACTGTATGGGGAACCCTATCTGACGCTGAAATTGTAGCTTTGGACCACAATAACACAGAAAGTGATGAAGAACGAATTGGAGGAGTTGACTCCAATAACTCGGACAGAAGCTAAAGTGTCATTAAACAAATTATATATATACATGCAATTTTTCCTTTCCAAATCATGTTGACACGGACGTTTTTCAAGCTTCATTTATTCTAGAAAAATCTATTGACAAAGTTAGATTAAATCCCATAAAACAAAAAGAAGATAACAGATTTTTTTCGTCAAAAAAGATTAATTATGTACAGTACATATTGCTCTAATAATTGTTTTTAATACATAAATGTATTCTTTTGATACAGGACTTTTAACTTCTGTATAATATTTATACTGTACAATATGTACTTCTTAAAAATACTTTAAAACAATTTCATATTCATGTGCAATTGCTGTTTTATTACATAGTTTAAAATTTAAAAAAATTCGTGCATTTTGGGGGATTTTTTCCTACCCTCTTGAAAATTCGAACTTTCTGATAATTCGAAGTTTTTCATTGGTCCCTCCAACTTCAAATTATCAAGAGTCGACGGTATATACTGTAATTATAAGAGCCAAATAAGTTCGTATATAATGCTTTTTTTATCCAATAATCAAATATATCACAATCAAAATATTATAAAAATATATTGTATACATTTTATTAAATACATACTTCAAATATTTTATTAAAGAATCTCATCCTTTATAAAATTATTTTTTAAAAAATATATATATATTTCACATACAATAGCGATATCACAATATAATGTCATTTTTCCTACATATAAATTTATTTTAAATGTAGGAAATTTAGATTTTTTAATTAACACCACATTTGAAAGCAATACGAGGGCTATTAGAGACGGGTGTAATTCTGAATAACAGTCAAGTGACAAGGACAACGCTTAGGCTGGCACCCCATTCTTCAAAATTCAACAACACGCAAACATGAGGACTGAGCCTCGACATATTTAACGCGCTCAAACTTCACTAATCGAAGGATTCTTATTGGCATCAGGACTCAAACCTACGCCCGGGCAGAAATAGCAAAATATGTTTAAAAATAAAAGGTTTCATGGGACAGAGTTTTGGTGAAACCAAAGTACATTTCATTTGGGCATAGCTACCTTAATGGAATTAAAAATTATTCAATTATTTTCATAGTTTTCTGTGTTTTAGAATTTGACATACACGAGAGAATGCGAGATAGAATTTGATTGACATGATTGAGACGTATAGAACTAGAAATTAAGAACTTTTATTTTGATTTTCAAATTAATTTCCTTAAACGGACATTCACTATTTAATAATCTAGAATTAACACTGTCTGAATACAGATATTTCCTTTCACATTACACCTTTCAAATATCTACCGTTGTCAAACACCACTCCAAACATTCTTCTAAAAAATTTTTTGGAAGGAATAATATTTGAAACACACACATTGAGCACCTTCCCAATTTTCTTTAATTTTATATAGATTGTACGCAAACTACAAGCTAAAATCTAAGAGAATAAATTGTGTTCAATGTGCTTCTTAACTTTTAATCTTACTATTAAGATAATTAAGTACAAATATTATCTTCAATTACACAGTTCTTTCTTCGATTAGTTAATTTTTCTGGGGGTTTCAAGTTTTGTGCTTTTCAAATGAAAATGATTAATAATGCCTCCAAATTATTCACAAACTAATTATTTCAAAATATATCCACATTTTAGCTCTACAAACATTGAAAATTTCCACGACAAAATTCACCATTAATTAAAGTACTAGCAGCAACTTCAAAAAATCTTAAAACTTAAATTCAAAAAAAGAAGAGAAACAAAACACACGAATTTTAAAGGGAGGGAAATAAGGGGATATTCCTGAAGACGAAACATTTCTTTAAAGCTTTTTCAAAGGAGCATGTACAAATACTGTGTTTCAAATGCGTACTTTTTTGAATATTCTTTTAACTTTCGTCCTCTATAACAAAAGTCTAGTATACAACTTCTAATATCATATAATTTGTTTGAAATATTTACAACTATGAGTTTAAATACTTTTTATAGAAACATATTTTGGAGTATTTCTATTTATTTATTTTTAGAAAACATGTGTTTGAAAACTTTGGCTCGAAAAAATTTCGATCAGTAAATTATATACATTCACATTTTTAAGGATAATTAAAAGTCGTGTGAATAAAACTTTTTTTCATGCAATTAAACACAATGAATGACTGCAGGTTTCAATCATTACAGAGAATATACAATGCATACAGAAAACTCAGCAATGTGAACTACGTATCAATCACCAATTTTCACTGTTTTACGAGTTCTCTTCTGCCTCCACAAATGAAAATTTGATCAAATGTTCAACATATAAAACATTCAGAATTCCGTAAAATTTAGGATTTCCAGCATTTATTTAAACATGAAATAACCGCTTTCACAAATGTGGGGAAAATCGAATAAATCTTGAGATTTTCAATATCGGTATATCAATTTCTACTATTTTTTAAAAGAAATACCTAAAGAATTAATTTGTATGCTGAAAGTTTTAAAATAAATTTTTTTGCAAGTAAGCTAGCAAGTTTTGGGGGGAAAAAAACTTTTGCAAAATAACTATTGAACTGACCCCTACCCGATAAATGGCCGTTTAAAAATACAAGTTGCTTAATGGGTGGGGAAAAAAATTACAAGCATTAATATTCCACAATTATTGCAAAACAACTTATGACTATAAAAAATATTTCTTTCTAAGTTAGAAATTCGTTAAAAGATACGTTTCTCATTATTGTCAAATTATTTTTACTATACTGCACATATTTGTGTGTGATTCTTATACATTAAAAAAAATTCCTTTATATAAAAAAAGTACCATTTATTTAAAAAAAGACAGCCCAAACCTTTTAATTTATAAAAATGAAAAAAATGTTTACCCCCCCCCCTCTTTTTTGATACATACTTATAAAAGAAATAATAAATGTACAGCCGTTTCCGGTCTAATATTGATTTTTTTAACAAAGTAAACTGCATCAAATTAAAAATTCATAAAATTAAGAAAAAAATTATAAAACACCACAATTTTTTTTTCCAAACGTGTACACATTTTGTTGAATTTGATGAAATACATATTTTTTTTAATGTTTCATTGCTAAAGTCATTTTTTGATTGCTCCTGAAAAATACAAAATTGTATTAAAACAGGACAAAATAGCAACTGATTCTAATATTTTCAACTGATCCATATAAAAATTTAAGAAAGCACATTTAGTTGCATAGAAATATGTTAACATGACAGCTATAACGTGATCAAAGATGGGTATAAATGGCCCTTCTAAAGTAAATTATGCAGGTTTTTAAGTTATTTATATTAATAATTTTAAATAGTTCCCCCAGATATAAATAAAAAAAAATTTCGAGAAGTGTAAGACGAACAGAAACAGAACAGAAAAATTCAGCATTACGTAAATAATATTTCTTTATTGATACTCGAAAGTCAGTCAAATCTTCTTTACCATATATAAATGCTGAAGCCTTATTTATTATTTTAAAAATGCATCGTAAATACTGATTCTAGTTTTAGACATAATGGACAAAGTGTGTTTATTATTGATAAACAAGAAAATAATGTATTTTAAATAGAAATAGCAACAGCGTAAACAATGGCAATTAAAAACTTTTAAATCTAACTGACAAGTAAAAACATTCACCTGCTTTTAAACGTCAACACTATGCTTTAAAAAACTACTCGTAACAAACAAAAATAAATTTGGAACAAAAATTTACAACTTGGCCTTATACCAAAGTTTCCTGAAAAAGCACACACAAAATTAACAAGGAACATGTTTTGTTTGTTTTCACAGATGAGACAAAAGATGATTAATATTTATGAGCAAAACTTAATTCTAATGATGTTCAGGGAGGCTTTAAATGGGTGACATACTTTATAAGTAACAGAACGAAACACTTCTCATGGAATACGTACAAAATTATGAAAATTAAAAACGTATATCATGTTTAATATTTAAAATTTGTTTTCAAATTTTCTGCATCAAATGACAATATTTAATTCAATGGATAAAAAAACTGCATTGGCAATAATTTCATTTACCAAAAGATACATATTTTAGCTTTTTACTATAATATAAATATCAATAACATAACACCTCTATGATTAAAACGGATGGGGGGGGGAGTAAAATGATTTTACTATGATGAATATAAAAGAAAGAAATTTTAAGCAATGAGTACGAAAAGACTGGAGTTTTGTGGCATAAGATTTTTTTCTTCTTCTTTTAATGAGACTTTTGAATGCATAAAAAAAAATGTTTACTTGAAATTTAAATATAATGTTTTACACAGATTACTATTAAGATAATTTTATATTAAAGATTAATTTAGATAAATCTTGATGTTTTCTATATTTTGAAACATGAAAATGATTACAGAATGTAAATTAAGAACGTCAACATATCAGAATCACAGAAATTTTAATTAAATTTGTATGAAAATCAATAATTAATTATTTTTATAATTGTAAGAAAATATTTACTCAATTTTGAAATAAACCTTTATACAGTGATTTTTGATAAAGCGTTTATGGCTATGACGTTTAATACGACATACTTGGAGAAAACGAAAGCATTCTGCCCCAGCTGTAAAGATATTGGAACGTATCTTGAAACACTACGCATGCGTGCCCAACAAAAGCGAAAAAAATTCAAATAAAAACTCATTTCAACACTTCAATTGAAAATATATTCTTCAAATGACCTATAAGCATTCGATCCAAAACACGGATTAACAGTTTTGTAGCACATTAGCCCCCAGGCGCCTCTACGTAGGGAAAAAAAACACCCTGCTATTTGCCCGACCCACTTCGATACTGTGAAAGTGTTTTTTTGAGTGGGCAGTAATTCATGGTCACTGCACGTCTTTCAGTCCTGTTCTTCATCTCGAAAAGGAGTTTCTTGTTACATACTATCGCTGAATTTCTTATTTAGGTTCCGGTGTCGTGAGCATTACGTTTGGACGCACGACAAATGTCTATTTTTAGGCAATGTGAAAAATTACAGAAGGAAAAAAAAAAAAAAGAAAGAAATATGTGTACAGCGAAGAGAAAATTACATTAACCTTTAGGTTTAATTCAAGCATGTAGGTTAAATAACATGGCAAAACAACAGTTTAGAACAATAAACGAAAGCAATTTCCATTCTTCAACTAAATTATCTCAAGTAGAAGGATTCTCCACGTCAGGAGTCCCCAATTAGCGAATTTTGGACTAGTACCCTTTCCAGTGAATAGAAGGAAAAAAAAAGGACGCCAAAAGTGCATTACGATTACAATTTATGCTATATTGCATTAAACGAAGCATTATATTGCACGTAGTGTGCTTTTATCACCTCAAAATATCGTTTCTTTCAATTATTTGAAAAAAGAAAAACACTTTCCGATATTGTTTTTAAAAACAATGTGATTGATTATTTATTAATGTCGCACTCAGTGGCGTAACGGAGATGCTTAGGGCCCTCCTGCAAAACCAGGTTTTGGGCCCCAAACTAGATTTTACAAAGGGTATAAATTTAACGTCAGTACGGATTTGGGCCCCTAGAGCCCTGGGTCCCCCCCGCAATGCGGGGGTGTACGTTACGCCACTGGTCGCACTCTAAAAGAAGCGCGAGGTCTATTGGCGACGAACAATGTAATTTTGAACCACGTTTAAGTGACAAGGACAATATTCGAGTCGGTACCTCCTTTTCCTAGCTTCCAGCCATACCAACGTGATGACTTTGACCATCGACAGAATAAGCGCGCGTCAGCTCCTCTACATGGCGGGTCGTAAGTGGCATCCGGACATGAACCCGCGACTCTACAACACCAGCCACGAGTTCGTGATCATGACCAAACAACTACGGCTGTCATAAATAAATGGTAAAGGGTCAGGTATTCAATATCAGGGTCAAGTGACGAAGATAATATTCGAGCTGGTACCAGACTCTTTAAATTTCAAAGCCAGGCAATTGTAAGCTTTCGACATATTTAATGTTCCTTAGCCTTATACTACAGGATAGGTTTTAAAATTTCGAGTACCATTGCGTGAAAAGGTCTTTCATATATTCTTAAGGTATGTGATTTTCGAAAGGAATGTGTTAGGAACAAATTGCATAAGGCAGGATTTCCTAAATTCTTTAATAAGGCTTTCGTAGTCTTAGAAGTGTATGGCTTTAATGTTGCAATCGAATTGTAGGTTCGTGTCCTGATGCCATTTAATGAGAGAAAAAACTAAACAAAATTCAAACTTGAATAATAAAACAATAACTTCTCAATGTTACATTACTTCTAATAGACAAGGTATATTCGTCACCTCTTATCTGGTTACAGAAAATATCTTTGCAAACTAATTGGTTCATTTAAACTGCTTTATAAAATGGGACTCCACGCAAAAGATTTTAAAATAGTTACTCGATTACATCCTTTTAATATTTATTATTATTTGTTATAATCTCTTTATTAATAACTAATTGAAAAGGATTAAGAAATACACAAAAAGAAACAAAACAAAACAAAAAGTGGAAAAAAACGGATAAATAATTTTTCGGCAGTTAATTATAAGTAGTATTTCGATAAAATATAAATTTTGAAAAGCAAGACTTTTCTTAGAGCTTGATATGTTTTTCTGTTCGAATCTTATAATTTTCATTTTAAATACAACATTTTAAAAATATTAAAGAATAAACAGATATGTAATAAAATATTTCCTATTACAGTCATAAGTTAGCTTGAATGCCTCTCTCTCCCACACGCAACAATAATTTCTATATAAATAGCAAAAATATACTACAATTTTTTCATAAAATGAATTCTTTGAAATTGCTAAGCAACTTTTTCTGTTTTGAATGTATACTTCAAAACAATATACCATAAAATCCGGCGTATAACGCGCACTTTTAACACAGAAAATTAGATCGAAATTTACAGGTGCGCATTATACGCTGGGTATAAAAGTGATAGTTCTAAAAATAAAGAGAAGATGGGCATAAAAAAATTAATACTTCAACACAAATGAAAAAACTGTTTATTTAAAAAAATGATATTCCGTATGAACATAAAGGGTTGTAGTTTAGAAGTATACTTTCTTTTCTAAAGATTGGGGGATAATATTTTGAATAACTTCAAAACATAAGAGAATTGGTCACGTACATTTCAAGTTTTATTCATAAAAAAGGGGGGTGCGCGTTGAACGGCGAATATACCTAAAAATTAAAAAAAATGCCGTTTGAAAGTATAGGTATGCGCGTTATACTCCGGATTTTAGTAAATTATTTTCGAAAAAATATTAGATTCCAGCCATCAAGACAAAAAACCCTCCAAACCTCTAGACTTGTAGCAAATTATAAAATTCCAAGGAAAAAGAAATATAAAAAAATATATATTGTCTAGTCAGTTAATTAGTCTGAAACATTATTGCACTATAAATATTGAGTGAATGACCCAACGTTCAGCACAAAGATCCCATTTCTATTTCCGGGAAAAAAGAAATGCAATAATTTATCTTCCCAGGTCTGTCTAGAATGGTTTCTGTCTTCAGTAATAGGAATGTTATTGGATTAATTAGCCAAGACCTTTAGGAACGCTACAAAAGTTAGCAATATTGTTATTCGTGAAGCATTCAAATAGTTGATTTTATAAGAATGTGTAGTAATGAAAACATTTTTGTCCATCTCATATAAGCATTAAAAATTTAACCGTATAAATTTTAAATGAAGCACATTGGTAAATATTTTTAAAAAATCTTAAAAAAACTAAAATAATTAAAAAAAAATAACATATATGAATAGTTCCATAAAACCCCCCAAAAAGAAAGACCGTTCGTGAAATTATCAATTTATTTCTGAAAACCACAGATGTATTTTCTTTAGTTCTATTTTGATGAAGCATTTATATAAAACAATAGGCTATTGGCAACAGGGAACAACAGTGAGATGATAAGGATGAAATGTTAACTAGTGTTTTTTTCTTTAAACTTTCATCCCATATTCGGTAGCAAAAACAACAGTCTGAAGAATTGTTAATGTAAGAATTCTCGAATGTCGATGAAGGAAAAATGTTGTAAGAAAAAGAAATATTTGTTTCAATTATGATCATCATGATTCGATCATTATATTGATAAATTCTAAAAACTGCAATAATAATAAAAAAAAAAGCAACTCCGATTTAGAAATTAGAATACCTTTAAATTGGAACATACAGTTTTTCAGCAATGTCTATAATGCATTAACTTAAAAAAAATACCTGTGATTCTCTGGTAACAGTCTCAAGTGTTTTAATACGGTGTGTTTTTAACTAGTGATCTGTGGACCCGCAGAGTGCGCGAAAAGATTTCAGGCATATATGCATTTGCAAAAAAAAAAAAAAAAAAAAAAAAAAATAGAGAAAGCTTAGTATTTTTACTTTTAAAGTAAGGAAAGTGTTATATTTATTTATATATATTTCTTTTCATTGGGGGCATGGTACGATTCATAAAAAAAATCGCAGATTTAATTGTTTTCACAATTTTTTTGATTGCCCCAACATATATTCAGTAAAATAATTTTTGTGCACAAAATACCACAAAAAGCTAACCATTTAATTTTTTAAAGAAAAACTTAAATATTTGTAGTGATTTTACAATGCTACTCCTACAATCCCTGAGGTGCACACGTGGAATTTGATTTACAAGTACGTAGAACTATGTTTAACTAAAGTTGATAAGGGGTTTTGTGAGATCATAATTGACATTCGTAAAAATACCTTTTTACATAAATGCTTATATTGAAAATCACTTAAAAATCTATAAATTCTAAATTCAACTATTTTGTTTTAAAAAAAAGCATTGCTTTGATTCAAAAATGCTTATTAACTTTTGTTACACGTATTAATAGCAATAGTTAGAAAAAAATATAAAAGCATTTGGCACAAAAAAAAAGTTTTAGCATTTTGAATGAAGAAAAACTAATGAATTTTTCTTTCTGAGTAATTAGTTTAAAGTTTTTATTTGCTAATTGGAATGCGAATTAAAACGAACATAAAATTTATCGTATAATATTCTAGTTTTTTTTCTTCTTCCTTTTTCTCTTTACTTAGAGCATGCTTGTATAAAGTGCGGCCCAAACGCAAATTATGAAAATATTTCAATTTACACATTTTTTATTAAAAAAAATAAATGTATGCACACAAAATATGCTGCATTAATTTTCGATTTAATTCAAGAGTTTGAAATAAGATTTCAAGATTTTCGAAAAAACGAAGGGTATTTCAACATATTTTCAACCCCGTTTTCTCTAGAAATAAATAAGTTACCTTCAAATGGAATCCATTGAACTGAAAAGAGACATTCAACTGAAAGAAAAATTTGGGGATGTTTCTGCACTGGAGTTTTATAAAGATTACTTACACCGCGCGCGATAAATATCCTCATTTTCAAACTGAATGTCTTCAGCTTTTGGTAGTACCTATATTTGTGAACAGTTATTTTCAAGAATGAAGCATACAAAAAAAAAAAAAAAAAAAAAAATAGGACAAAGATCATTGACGAACATCTTGAAAATGCATTAAAAATTGCAACTTCGTCTATTGAACCCGATATAGATTTGATTGTTGAACAAACGAAAAATCATTCATCTCATTAACTTAAGTTTCTTCCATCTTTATGAAATCCAAACTAAATGAAATGAAACTTCTACAAAATTAAAATAAATGTGTACCTATTCATGTCTAATTCAAATTTAAAAAAATTATAATAAAAATAAGTTAAGTTATTTTAATAAAACTACATATTTAATTTTTATTTCAATTTGTTAAAAAAAATATTGTATGCGCGGCCAGAAATTTTTTTTGTTTTGTATTGCGGCCCACAAGCGGCCATAGTTTAGATACGCATGACTTTTAGAGCTTTCAAACTTCGTGAGATTATAGTTTTTTTTATATAAAGAATAATTTAGGGGGAAAAATTATTTGATTTATAGACGAACTTTAGCCAATCGAACCGTACTCTGTGTCCCCTTAAAGAAAGAAAGGTATATATAATATATTACAGTAATATTACTTGCATAAAAGTGTGTAGTATCAAGGGCATGCCTTAATATGCTAGGCAAAAAGCAAATGTTTTTATGTCATTTCTTTAATGCTTTACACGTTTTTAATGTATCTTATTGGTGTTTCTTATCCTTCCTGGTGCAGTCCATAATTTTATTCGAAAGGTTATTAGTCCTCAAACGCATTGGCATTTCACGTATCCGCAATTCTAAAACAAGCATAAAATTGAATTTAAAGCTTTTTTTCAGGAAGCAGCACTTTAAATTTCTACTCAGCGATACACATCTGTTAGTAAGACACACTCAAGTCCTGAAAGTGTTTCAAGGACACAGAAGTTCTTAGTTCTGCGGCCAGACGGATGATGCATTTAAATGAAGAGCAGGCAAAAGGAAATAAAACATTTAAGTCAATTTTCTTGAAAATAAATCATAGCGTATATGTCAGCGAAGCGTAAACATACACGCTACTTGTTAATGACCGACTAGTGGTAAGAGTGGGCGATTTGGTTCAACACTAACACATTACGTCACAGCTCATTTAAGCAAAATGGAAACCAATATGGTTACAAAAATGTATTATATTTAGTTCTCCATTAAGGCTAATCTGATGAGCATGGATGATTTCAACCTTGGAAATCCAATTAACTTTTAGTACAAGCGGAACATGACTTTGTTATCTTGTCATATAGTTGTAACACTAACTTATTCAAAATGCACTAAAAGATGGATATTCACGATACGTAAAAGGTTGCAAAGGGGAAGTAATAAAAAAATTAATCTCGGAAATCGTAAAAATTAAAAGCATCCTTGATTCGTGTTCAAGAAATTCTTCGAAAAACATTTCATAATCGCTATGATATTGAATTGAAGTATTAAATCAGAATTGTAAAAGTTATACTAATGAGCTGGATCGAAATGAATAACTAACGCCTCTTAGCTATTTCCGTTTTAATCGAATCTTTTCAACAAACTATTCCTCTGTAACGATTTCTGTTCAAGTATCAGATTAGATGGGAATAATCACTTTCCCACACAACATAACTTTCTTTTTCAATTTTTTAAAAACAAAGGCATCAATTGCAATAAAAATGCAATTGATCAAATGTAAACAAATTTTATTTCACATAAATTAGTTGTCATAAGGAAAAGGGAAGGAAAAAAAAAGAGCTGCAAGCTAGACTTCAAAAACCGAGTGAATGTCTATTAATGTCACACTCTAAAGCACAACACAAGGCTATCATCGACAGACCTCGTAATTTTGAGCAACAGTCAAACGACGAGGGCGGCACCGTAGTTGCCCTTCTCCAAACTACCACACCACGCTGAAGTGAGGACTTTGAGCCTTGAATGATTTAACGTGCATCATCCAAATACACGGTGGATCTTCAGCTGTACAAGGACACGAACTCATGACACGCTGCCACGAGTTCGTGACCATAACTACTAAGCTACCGCGGCCACATCATATAACCGAAGACTATCAGGGGAGATTGTGGAAACTAATGCTTATTAAATGCATTTTAATTCCAACGTTCGCATGGAGATTGATTGATTGTTCATAGATGTTGCACTATGAAGCGACCCGAGGAAATTTGAGCCACGGTCAGGTGACAAATACGACACTTGAGCCGGCACCCATTCGTTACTAGAGTGATGAGGAAGTTTCAAAAAACTTAAGTCAACACTTCAAATTAAACAATGTAATTATCCGAATCAAAATTTTGAGTCATATTCGCTGTTTTATAAGGGCATTTTCTGTCGAGTAAGGACAGTGAAAACTTAAGAAATAAATTTGTGAAAAGATATATAACTTTTTTTCCTCGATAAATTATTTTTACACAAAGTCTAACAGTACTTTTTAAAAAGAAAAAAAAAATTGTTTAGGAAAATTGAGTTAACCTTAGATTAAATAAACGTAAATCAGTGTTACTCTGTAACTAATAATTCCATTCACAGACGACGAATTGAAAACATTTTCACATTTTATTTATTTTAAACAAATCAATATATCTAAATAGAAGTATTATAATAGATAAAGATTTATATTTAATTAAAAAATAGAAATGTGGTAGCGTTTACACTCTTGACATTAAAAGTGCCCTCTTCTCAACTAGCCTTTCCTACGTAGTTTATAATTCAGCATTTCATAAATGGGCAGAAAGTACGAATTCTACGTCTACTGGGAAATCACCTATTACACTTAAGTTTAGTTATCGTGTGTTAAACGTGGTGTTTTTTTTATTATTAATTAGCTCAATTTGTATGAAAATATTCGACTATTAAAACATTCTCGTAAGAAATTCTTACTGAATGAAACTTAACAACGTTATACACCAATAACATAATATTTAAAGTTATTCTTGTATTCAAAGAATGAATGTTGGAGCACAAACTAGCAATTTATTTAAAATAATTTTATATATAGAGAGAGATTATGCATTTTTTATCTATTCAATAGCATACAATTTTTTAATTGGATTTAGTACAAATTATCAATATTAAATTATTTAAATAGCAACACATGATTCTTAGTTTTAAAACGGTATTATAAACAGGCACTTACCATAGATCAGAAAGTATTCCAAATAATTCTGATGTTTTGTGGGAGAACTCGATTTTTAAATCCAATAACTTTACGGAGTAAAGGTGATAAAATTATGCATCATGTAATGCAAAATGTATTATATAATTAAAACCCAAAGACACCAACACTCAACTGAACATACGTATTGACATTCGTCTTCAAAGCGTTCGCAAACTCATGTGTGAACTCACAACTCCTAAGGATGTACACAATACATTCTTTCGGAATAAAAGAACTAAAGAAACAAACCTTAAAAATTAACAAAAAGAAAACCTTGAGGAGGCACCACACACAGAATGCTAAACGCTAAGTTTGCATCGAACAAACAAGGTCAGTAGCTTCCACACACGGCCAACCTTGGAGAATCAACGCCCTATAGGATATAGTGTACGCATCTAAGCGATACCGATAAAAAAAAGCAATTTTTTTTTTTTTAAAGTTTTGTAATGCAATCATGAAGGTCTTATAATTAATTTTGCAACTTTAAAAAAAATGACGAAAAACAAAAAAGAAAAGGCTTACACGAGATACTTTTAATAAGTTTTATTTTATAAACATATACTAAATTGCCAACCAGCTTCTTTCTTTCGTTGTCACCAAGAGATAAATAAATTCGAAAAGGTTGATACTCATTAAAATGTTAAAACGACGAAAAAATAATCTGTTTTGAAAGAGAAATCTTACATGAAAAACGGTTTTTAAAGATCTATACATAGGGGGTCTATACATAGCACAAACAAGAATTTTTCAAGGGGGCGGTCCAAGGTCGAAAGTCCACTATTCTCGTACCATGCTCCAACATATTCTTTCGATTTTGTAGATTTTCGGGAACAAAAAATAGCAAAAATGAATGAATGAATAACTAACAATAATTACTAAAATTAATTATTAATAAAAAATATTTCATAACATTTTACGTACTATACACATAAGATTATAATCAATCGAAAAAAAATCAAGGAATTTAAGGGGGGACCCGAGAGCCCCCCCCCCATTTTTTGTGCGCCACTGGGTCTATACAATATGAATTCATAATATTTTCAAAGATACAGTAAATCGAAATTATAATACTGGTAACTTGCTCATGTTAATTTTAAAACTGCAGAAAAATCCACTCGCATACCATATTTTTAAAACATTTTAATTAAGGAATCTGTGACTACATTCGGAGCCACTATTTTGCAAAAGCATATAAATAAATAATATTTCTTTTTATATTTAGTGTCACCTGAATTGGAATATACTTATTAAATTGTTTTAAGAATATTATTTCAAAGAAAAAAATGATTAAAATGCAATTTTTGGCACAAAATGTGATGAAAAAATTGTATATTTTCAAAACGTTATCCTTTTATGCAAAATGATTCTATAATAGTGACATTTTGTAATGTATACATATGACTAAAACTTTTGTACAAAACTTGAACTCTACGATTTTTGAAATATATATAATTTAAATTTATCAGAGTAGAGATAATTTTGTTATAAGAAACACCGGCCATCATTTAAATTGATAACTCTGAAAATAATGAGTGTGCGAATTTTTCAAAACTTTTGATCCAGTCTCACAAGGGGAGGGCACGATATGGGAAATGCATTTGGAGACGAGAATGCGTAATAGTATATAAGTTGAATGGATATTGGAGTACTTGCTTTCCGCAGGGAGGCTTAAACTCCTGTCTTGAGAAAAATGGGGGTTACATGGGTTCAGCTTTACCTTAGCCCTTTGCTGCAATTAATGAAAATGAGAATTTAGCGTAATAGTAGTACTCCTTCAGGGTGTTCAACCCCAATGTAATTGCGCCGAATGGACAGTCGATTCGCAAAAAAATATTCCTTAGAAATTTATACTCAGCTAAAATACAAATAAGTTTAATCATGCTCCATTTGGGTAGTGGCTCAGGTTCGAATACGCGATCAACCAGCTGGTTTTTTTCCCCTTTTTTACGATTCACACACACACATTTAATTATTTTTACAATTAAATACATTTAAATAAATTTATGACATATCCACCCATTGTCAGTAGAGATGTCTTAGCTATATATAGGCAAACTATTATTACTATAGAAGTATTTTTCATAAAAAAGAAAATGTTTTAAAAATGTCTCATCATTTTTGCCAAAAAAATTGTATTTCAATAATTTTTTATTGAAATAATGTTATTAAAACAATTTTATATGCATATTCCAATTCAACTGACACTCAACATATAAAAAAAATTATTCATTTACATGCTTTTTCCAAGATCACGGTTTAAAGTCAGTCACCTTAAGGCCGGCCTTTGGGAAGCAATAAAAAAAATACAGCAAATTTTATAAAACTTTAAAAGAAGCATTTTTAAATTACTACTTTTCAAAAGAATTTTATACAAAAATAAATTCAAATTTAGCAGAAAACGCGTATTTAAACCAAATATTTACTATTATTACTAAGTGCATTTACTACAAACATTGCAGTTTTATTTTATACTAATCGCTTCAACGGCAAATTTTAGAAAATTTCAAATATTTAAACAAAACTAATGAGTAATTTCAATGCTTCGGTTGAAATTCCAATTCCGAACGCAGTTGGATACACGAGCATTTCGACGAAAAAAACTCTTTCAACCCATAGTTTTGAAGAAAAAAATAATAAGTATTTCATTACATTTAACCTAAAATGTGTTTAAAAAATAATATCAACTGATGATTAAAATCCAATTAAACAAAGAAAAATTCTACATGGATCAATAATCTTTTCTCTCACAGGGAAGTGCCTCCCTAAAAGAAAAAATACTTCCCTATTATAAGTTCTATGACTGTAGTTTAGCAAACAGTCATTCTTCTTTTGCTATCAGGGTATCCACTTCCCTATAATTGCATACATATAGTTTTATGAATGCACATAACTGCAAATAAAGATATAGACTTGACAAATGTTTTACATTGAGAAAGTTTTCTAACTCAATTAGAGCAATAGAAAAAGTATGTATTAATCAAATGTAAATATCATGGTTCAGTGCTCCTCTTAAAACAATGTAGATTGTCCATTGAACTTAGTAAAAAATACACTAACAATACCGTAACTACGTAAGATAGATAATTTTAGAAACAAAAAAATTTGCTTCAGTGCTCCAAAAGACTAACATTTAAATGCAAAGGATATAATTATGTTACTGTACTGACCTAGTTTTTAGAGGAATAGTTCAAAAGTACATCAAGATACATCTAAAATTCGGGATAGGTGAAACTTTTAAGAATGGACACGCATAGAAAAAAGGCTTTTTAAAAAGATCATATTCAAGACGAACCCTTGTTATAAAAACTAAAGCATTCTCAACCACAGATAAAATCAAATAATTGAGCTAATTTCTTGACACTACCTGCGGTGACATTTTTTTTAATTGATTCATTATAATGGGATTTTTAATATATTTTTAAAAATAAGCGAGATATTTTTTTAAAAAAATATTAATTCCTTACTTTACTAAATTTTGATATGAGTGATTTTATACAACCCCACCCTCTTAATGTTTTGTACAAACACAAATTGAATAATTAAAATTTAAATTTTTAAATTCGAATTATGAGCAGAGTTTTTAAAAGCTGGAAACACATTTCATGTTTTTTTTTTTATCAAATTTCCACAAAAATTGAAATATTTAGTAATTGAAATATTTGTATGATAATAATTGTAAAATTTTTTAAAAAATATTTCATCGATGAGGTCTTTTTGTTCAGATTATTGATATATACCCTAAATACTATAATAAAAAGCAAACACGCCTAATTTTTTAACTAATCCTTAAAGTTTTACGGCGAGTACGTAAAATTTCTTACACTAAGATGAATGCAATGAAGAATAGAGTATTCGGTTATTTTTCAAAGGAAAATGCATAGAATTTTTAGATTACCATCAGACCATGTCTTTTAGACTTACTTCAGTGCACATTTTATAGATTTATTTTTGAAATTGTTAGTGATAATTACTCCCGAATCCTCCTTTCCCCGTGACATTTAGAAATCATTAGGGTCAATCAATAATAGCAAAAGTTCAAATTTTCCATTTACAAAAGCTATATATAAAAAAGCTTTAACTAAAGAAACTTTTATTGATGCTTAGGAGTTTTCAAGTTTGTTTCGCATTAATTTTTCAGAAATGTGTCGGAAAAGAAAATAATTTTAATTAAAAAATAAATGAACAAAAATAGATACTAAAATTATTCTGCCCATTTAATAAACAAAAATATCTGCATCTAACAAAAAATAGCTCCACATCTATATCCTTAGAGTTAGTCAGTAAAATTCTTTTGTTTTTTAATTACGAGGAGTTATTCAATTGGAATATACGTGTTAACATATTCCAATTGTGAACAGTAGTTCCGGCTTCCCTTTTGACCATCAACTGAAAACTTCCTATGCTTGCATAAGCGTAATTAAAAAGCTCTAGAATATTACTAAGTCACTTTGAATATTCCCATTATCACTAATAAGTACAAAAGAAAAAGACGCGATCATTAGCAAGTAAACTAATTAATCAACACAGCTGGTTCTTAGAGAGATGATCGCACTTAAAAGGCAGAAGAGAGGCGAACACACGAAAAACGTTTCCAAGACAAAACCAATTTACTGAAGATTATTAAAAGGGGAAGGGCGGGGGGGGGATAGTGTGTAAAATATCAGCAGCTTTGGGTATACCATGGTAGCAAATGTGATAAATTGTGGCACATACTGGAGTGGAGAAAGAAGAAAACTAAAATGGCTAAAGGGAAAAGAAAAGCACTTCTATTAGACCTTAAGGCGATAAGGAATAAACAACACCTATCTTCCCAGTTGATGACCCTCTAGTTACTCCAAGAATCCTTTTGTGGCAACACGCGAAAGACAGGAAGGCAGTGTTTATACATGGTCCACGGTCTATTGAGCACAAAACCATTGAATTTATGGCCATTCTCCCTCACAAGTGTGTACCTATTCTCTGTTTATCATACAAGATGCTTGGAAAGGTCAGGGTACTCCATGAGAGGGAGAGAGAAATATGAAAAAAGATAAAGACTGAAGTTGTACCAGACGCGCACACTACGAGGAAAACATACCTAAAATAGACCGGAGGCATCAAACTTAATTCAGAGCTAAGCACACACGTTCAAATGCTGGACGTTGGGAGAATAAATAAAACTCCAGATATGATAGAATTTTTCTTGAGATCACAAGTAGTGATATAAAATTACACATAAAATGAATAGAAAAAATGAGTCTTTTTCAGCATACGAAATATTTTTTGCAATACTAGAGACGCATTTAATTTCTCACATTAGGAGCATTTCGTATATCAGATAAGAAAGAGTATGGCTTTTCAAAACAAATATAATATCTTGCTCTGTGACGGTACGTTTCATTTATGTATTTTTTTTTTCAACATGTGCACGAGCATTACATAAGTAGAAATAGAAATTTAAATACAAGAAAAATATGGAAATTCGTCACGGCATACCTAAGAAGGAATTTCATAATTTAGTGTCAACCATGTTTTGCAAATAAAAAAAGCAATAAAATATAGTTAATTCGTGACTGCATACAAATTGATAAGACTTTAGAAGCCTAGACGAGCTCTTTAACAATTTAATATCAAATGTTATTACAGCGTTGCCCTTTTATTTTTTTTATAATAATTCTGTGAGCATTCGCATATTTTTGAACTATAGAAAATGCATTCGTTATTAAATGTTTCAGTTGAAGAAAAAAAAAAAATTCATTTCTCCAAGTCTACAACGATTCACTGTAAATGATTATTTCAACATAGGATTATTAATTTCACACTCTAATTTAATTTGTTTTCATACCATTGTCCTATAACTGTGCAGTGGGCTACTGGTGACAGATCTCATAATTTCGAATCAAGGTCACGCTAGAGGACGAGAAAGGCACCTGAACTAATAAAACACTGATCAAATTTCCGCATCATATCACGTGACTATCAAGTAAATTAGGTTTCTTATGCAGTAGATACTATTTTTTCGCATGACAGTCTAAAGCAGCGATACTCAACCTAGGGCCCAAAGAGTCTTTTTCAGTGGCCCGGTCATGGCCCATTGCTTTGAGAAATTCTTTGTCAAGAAATCAAATATATCAAATTTGCTTTTTGTTGCCAATGTCGTACGGGGGCGAACTGATATATACATATATAATTTGTAGCTGTTACGGTAAGCGATAACAGACAACAGTGGAGTAGCAACCATTTTATGAGTGGAACTAATTTTTAACCATCTTTCATATCTTGCAAGCGAAAAATGTTCGAAAAAAATAGGCTGTTTCAAGACTATTGGGAAGTAGACTATTTTATAGTGAAAAACAAACATGGAGCAGTAATTGTTTGATTTCTCACAAAAGAGTAACATTTAAAAAATACCAATGAACAGGAATCGTTTAATGACACTTCTCCTCGAAGATCTCTTTCAAGAGGTGATATAAATAGGCTTTCTTGGATAATCTTTGCAACAGCAGTAACATGTTTTGTCAGTGTTCATGTCACAACACTAACAAAGGCCTCCTATGAAATTTGTTACATAATTAATAATCATATCAAACCATTTACTAATGCAGAAATTGCGAAGGAGTGATTCTTAAATGCTTCCAATCGAGAATTTGATAAATTCAGTGTGACAAAAACAAAAAAAGTAAAAAATACTAATAAAAAAAACCAAAACAGTTTTAATATTTTGATCAATTTTCCGCATTTTAAATTTCCTACTTTGTCTTAGTCTTAAAGCACTTCTCCCCCCCCCCCCCCCATTAATCCTCATGTTGCGGCCTGCATGAAATACTTATATGTATGCGGCCTGGGTGAATAGCGAACATATGTTAGCGGCCCTTCAGAAAAAAAAAGGTTGAGTACCCCTAGTCTAAAGGGACTAGGATTCGAACTTACGACACATGCGGCATAAATTTCGTGATTTTATTATCATCTGCTGCCTCCCATTGATTGGGGAGGAGAAGGAAAAGTGGGAGTGCACGTGTGCAATGCTCTTATGTTTGAAAGTGATTTATTGGAGGTATTATCCCAGGCTTTTGGAAAAAATATTATCCTTCTAGAACTACAACCCCTTTATGTGCATTAGATGTCATTTATTTTAAATAACCAGTACTCCGATGTATGTAGAAGTCCAATTTTTTTCTCTTCCCTGCTCACCTCTCTTATTTTTGAAGGTACCATTCCTGCACCTGGCGTGAGTGAGTGAATATTAAAGTCGCACTTTTCAGCTATACTCGAGGGCTTTTAGCGACGGACCTCGTAATTTTAAACTATGGTCAAGTGACGAGACCTATAACTCAGCTGGCACCCCCCCCCCTCCTAACTACAACACCACACCAAAGGGAGGAAGTTTGAGATCTCGACAGATAAAACGTGCATCGCTTCCCTACACGGCAGGTCTTTAGTGGTGCTAGGCATCGGATCGTGGCTAGCATGTCATGAGTTCAATCCCAGTACCACTGAAGACCCGCCGTGTAGGGGAGTGATGCACGTAAATCTGTCGAGAGCTCAAACGTCCTCCCGTTGGTGTGGTGTGGTAGTTAGGAGAGGGGGTGCCAGCTCAGGTGTCGTCCGCGTCACTTGACCATGGTTCAAAATTACGCGGACCGTCCCAAAAAGCCCTCGTGTAGCTGAACAGTGGGACATTAATATTCACTCAATTTACTGGTGCTGGGCTTGAACTCATGACACGCCAGCCACGATCCTTGACCATTAGGCTACCATCCACGCCAGATACCTTGACCATTAGGCTACCGCCCCCCCCCCATTAACTGGGGAGGAGAGGGAAAAGTGGGAGTGTACGTGTGCAAAACATTTAAGTTTGTAAGTGATTTATTGGAGGTATTATACCAGGCTTTTGAAAAAATATACTTCTAGAACTGCAACCCCTTAAGTTCATTAGATATGTCATTTCTTTTAAGCAAACAGAATTCTGATCTATATAGAAGTCTATTTTCTCTTCTGCTCATCTTTCTCTTTATTTTTGAAGCTACCATTTTCTGTACCTAGCGAGAGTGAGTGAATATTAACGTCGCATTGTTCAGCTATATTCGAGGGCTTTCGGCGACGGACCTCGTCATTTTGAACCATGGTCAAGCGACGAGAACGACACCTAAGCTGGCACCACCCTCTCCCAACTTTGTAGCTGGCGTATAACGCGCACCCGTAAATTTCGATCTTATTTTTTGAGTTAAAAGTGTGCGTTATAAGTCAAATTTTACAGTAAGTAAATTTTTGCACAAAATTTTAAATTATAATTAATAATACGTAAATTTTTTTAAAAAAAAAAATCCCTAAATATCCGAAAGATGATACTCTGTCGAATTTGCTTCGATCTTTTTTATCTATAAGACAACCAAAATTCATTTCAACGGATCAAATAGTTTGCGACATTTCGTAAACAGTTTTATATTGACAGCAAGAGAACTGTATCATTTATAAGTCTTTCACTCCTAAGATTAATAGGTTACTCAGTGCTCCCCAATCTTTTTATCGCCACGGACCGGCCAACGTTTTTTAATTTTACCGCGGGAAGGGGGGGGGACGTTGATTGTTTTGATTTAATATTTTTAATTGTATTTAAATATGCCTTTAGAATAAATTAGTTACACCAAAAAATGAATAGAAGTGATTTAACATGGAATATAATCCATAGAGACACCCAAAAGAAATACACCCCAGAATACAAAATGAAAATAATTAAATGTTCCTTGCGTGGCTCGGGACCATTTGATCCACAGACCGGTACTCG
Organism: Trichonephila clavata; assembly: GCA_019973975.1. Taxonomy (NCBI): domain Eukaryota; kingdom Metazoa; phylum Arthropoda; class Arachnida; order Araneae; family Nephilidae; genus Trichonephila; species Trichonephila clavata. The sequence goes on along the minus strand of BMAO01018054.1, from coordinate 50,176 downwards.
TCCGCAGTCTGGGGGTCGAGAACACAATTGCTCTAACTGAATACACTTTTCTCTCTTATTTATCCAGTTTACTTTTAATTAGCTTTGAAACATAAATGAAAAAATATGTGTACCTAAGTACTTGATAAAAAAAAAAACATAAAGTTTATAATTCATTGAAATTTTATTTTAGTAGTTAACTTCTCTCTCTCATACGAGAGTTTGAAAAAATTCCTCCTGATAATCTAATTATTTTAGTAACATATTTATTAAAAGCATAATTTTTGTGGGTTAGGAGTAAATTATTTCACTAGCTAAATAATTTTAGTACGACAGTTTCACCCGTACGTATAAATTCTATTTTCTTAACCTTTTCAAGAATGATGTTTTTTATCTGGTATGAAATGTCACAGACCATTATCTATTCAAATCCTTTACTAAACGCATTTTATAGTAACACAATAAATTCTCAAAGCAACACTAGAGCTATTGGCGGAATGCCCAATGGAACCAAACTCACCCAAAGAGGGTTTAGAGCTACAAACGGATCCCTCGGGAAATGACCACCCCTACGGCCAGTCTTTATTGAAAAAAAAATCAAGTTTACATTTTAAACAGAAGACAGTAAAATAACAACATACAAATTTAAAGATAACTGCACGATATACATATGTGTACGTAAACATAATACAAAAATACAAAGAAAAGAAAAGGGGTATAAGAGATGGAAGCCATAATCAAATGACGAGGACGACACCTGAGCTGGCATCCCCTCTCCAAACTACCACAACAAGCCAAAGGAAGTACTTTGAGTCACGACAGATTTAACGTACATCAGCCCCGATACAGGATGGATCTTCAGCGGCACCTGGGCTCGAACTCAACACACACAGGCTAGGAAATCTTGACCATGACCTTTAGGTTACTACGACCTAATAAATTCTCACGAAGTAAACCATGCCAATAGGAAGTTGAAGATCAGCAGGATTATTTACTACAATTTTGATTCGTTCGCAGTGGCGTAACGTACACCCCCGCATTCCGAGGGGGGGGGAGCTAGGACTCTAGGGGGCCCAAAGTCTGACTTACGCCAAGTACGCGTACCCTTTTTTAAATCCGGGGCTTGGTGCACAAAACCTGACTTTGCATGGGGGGGGGGCTAATATTCTCTGTTACGCCACTGTTCGTTCGAATTCAGTTTTTTTTTTCAGTTTACAGAAACCGTAAGGAAGATTTATAAGGATTAAAATTTTAAATACGTAGCACAGTCCTAGAGATTTAACTATATGAACATTTTACTAAAAATAACCTTAAAAGTACTTGAAAGATCTCACCACTACATGTAATCTCAATAAGACAGTTTATAAAATATACACATCTGAGGAATAAATACTCAAAAAAAAAACTTTATAATTTTTATATAAATAATACTACTGCAACCACTCTACTACACTTAGCATTTCCATTATATTCTTACATCCGTGAAAAACGAACGGAAGCATCAACTCTAAGAAACAAACTCGAGATCGTTAGAAAAGTTGTCTCCGTAATATAAGATAAGATTATCCTGTTAAGTGGATGCGATATCTTAGATGATATGAAAGAGCTTCTGAGTTACTGTGCTCTGACCTAGATGATGAGATTTCTCGGACACAATGAATCAGACTGCTCAAAAATCGATATTGGCATTCTGAAATGCGGTGAGTTTTTCGTTCTGGTGAAAGGGATATGCTTTTCATCTTTGGAAAAATAAGATAATTTGTAGGAAAATCAATGCTTCACAAACAATCACTTAGGCATCAAAAGCAGTTTGAAATCGCTATAAATTATTCTAAATACAATGTTTAAGGAAAAAATTAAATTTTTTTTTTTTAATTTCGTTCATTTTTCTCCTGGAAACAAAGTTAAAGTTAATCAGTTAAAATGTTTTGAAAAGCTTTTTTTCAATTGATCATAAAATCATATGCTTTTCGTATACATTGGTTAACTTTACAAAAGTATGACTTATTTAGCCGAATGGTATTGAAAAATTTGGAACACAAAATCTGATTTGATTACAATTTACACTCTGATGCAACACGAGGGCTATTAGCGACGGATCTCATGATTTTGAACGACCGGAAAGTGACAAGAACGACTTCTGGGAGCAGGCCCGCGAACACAACCTCTCCGAACTTCCACTCTAAGGATTGGGAGGACTTAGAGCCTCAACAAATTGAAAATGCATGGGCCTCTCTACATGGCGGGTCTTCAGCTTGCGTCTCGGAAACGCCGCCCGCGAGTTTATGACCATTCAGTTACGCGGCCTTGGAATATGAGGTATGCAACATCAAGTAAAAATAAGCCCCATTAAGTAACATTAATCATTTAAGGTATTCGACTACCCTAAAACTGTGAATTTTGCCAAAAATGGACAAATTTTTTTTTATGATTTTATTTTATGGTCTATCTTATTAGCTTTATAAAAATACCAAGTTTATCATTTTCCGTTTACTAGAACAAAAACTACAAGAGTTTTAGTAAAAGCAGATGTCATTACTTTAAGCAAAATGTCATACTTTAAAACGCGTTTTACTCGAAATGTGTGTGTGTTTTTTTAAATAATCAAACGGGGTCAGCAATTGCTAAAAAAGTTTTGAACATAATTAACAGAAATTTTTTCTGTAAGTTCTGTATAATAGTAGAATTGTTTTAACCTTCAGATTTATCAATCACTGTTTTATTACAAAAATTACAGTCCCTTATGTAAATATAATCACTGTCCTTTTAAGCATTTTCATATAGTAACCGAGATAAAGTGCTCTAGTTTTTGTAAACAAGAAAATATCTCTTATTCTTAAGGTCATTTCAAAAATGAATAATATAGCAACACATAAAATTGAAAATTTGTTCATAAACCTTTGGTGCAGAATGGGCCGCGTTTATGTTATTTTTTGTCAATTTTTACCTATTTTTCCCATTTTAACAATAACAAAATTTCTTTTTCTCTTCTTAATTTTAGTACATTTTTCTTAAAATGCACTAAACAAATCTAAAAATAACAAACAAAAAATCCCCCATATCTCTTTCTCTTTTTTTTAAAAGTTGTCGCAACCAGTCGGATACCTTAATAGCATATTTATCAATTTGATACGCGTTAAACCAGACATCAATAATTTTACTACTATAAAAAAAAACGGTATCGAATACATTATTTATATGTTAACATCGTACTCAGAAGCACCTATTAGCGATGGATCTAATAATTTTGAACCACGGTCAAGTGGTCATCACCAAAGCACGTCAATATGAGAACTTACAGCCTCGACAAATTTAACATGTTTGTCATAAAGTGGTACAAGGACTCGAACCTTTAACTTGTTAGAAACGATGCTGGCAACAAATTTAAAACCAAGACTACTCAGTGACTATGGAGATAATAGCGAGAATGATCATTGATACAATAGGTTTAAAACTATTTCCTAAAAGATGTTACTTTTTCAATTCATCCTAGTTTTCCCCCTCTTTATCAATATATGCACTGTAAAGAATGCCCTTTCGAGCCTTCCATAATTATTTCCTATTTAAACCAACTTAAATCCATACCTAGAAAGCTTATATTCAATAAGTAATTCTTTATACATTTGCTTGAGTGTGAAGCCTTACCAGTATTTCAACTACCTTAATATAAAAATTAAATTTCATTGAATTCTTCTGGAAAAAATCTTAAAAGGTTCAACAGTTCTCAACGAATATGTTGAATAAAAAGAAAATTCCTGTACTTAAAATACACCTTACTTTTTTTTTTTTTTTACGACGTTGCACTTACTGTAAAGACTTCCTACACAGTGGGAATAAATCGCGATGGTTACAAAATGAAAATAAATATTCTTATGCTTTTAAGCTTTCAGGATCCTAATAATATATTTCCAATGCCATCAGTATATAGAAAATATCATTTCAATATCTAAACGATTACAACTGAACTTGATACATGCCTTTAAATACCATACAAATGCCTTCAGCTTAATAACATTAACCTCCACGTTCGAACATATTCTCTTCAAAATACACATAATTTATTTTGGCAATAATATTATTGACACATCGTACGGTCATAAAAAAAAGATAAGAGGAAGAGCTACAAAAACACCCTTGATAGTTTTCTTATTTCTCATAGAGAGCTGGACAAAACTCTCTCTGTAAAACCACATTTAATAGATTAAAAAGATCTAAATTATGGTGTGAATAGATTAAGAAATTAACAAGTATATTAAATTTTAAAAAAGAATTTCCCAGTCAATACTTTAAAATGATATTTTTATCAATCAACACATTTTTCTCCCTTTCAATTTTAAATATATAATAGCTGGAATACACCCGTTCTTCGCACGGGTGAACTGAAAAATAAAGCAATACAGATTAAAGGATAAAAAAGTTTTTAATGAGTTAATTTTACGTAAATTTCAAATTAAACACACAAAAAAAGCTTTTTGCATATCTCAGCTGAACAAAAAAAAAACATTTGTTAAATTTAAAGTCTGAAGGTCTAACAGCTGATAAAAAGGATTTTTATTTTTTATTTATAACGTCCCGTAACTATCTTGTGGGTCGATTTTTGAGTGAGTGAGAGAATATTAACGTCGCACTGATTAGCAACACGAGGGCTTTTGGCGACGGTCCGCGTAATTTTGAACCACGGTCAAGTGACGCGGACGACACCTGAGCTGGCACCCCCTCTCCTAACTACCACACCACACCAACGGGAGACGTTTGAGCTCTCGACAGATTTAACGTGCATCGCTCCCCTACACGGCGATCTTTAGTGGTACTAGGATCGAACCCATGACATGCTAGCCATGATCCGATGCCTAGACCACTCGGCCACCGCGGGTCGATTTTTGAAAACACCTTCCTAAGCTAATCTCTGATAAGCAAAAGTAACACATTGTAACAAATTTTGTGTAATGAGCGTTTAAAATAGTGTAAATAATTTCTACCTGGATGTGTAATACGTTAATATTATTTTCTATTCTATTTGTTTTGTTAAAATTATAATATTCCCAAATAACGCCGTTCCTTACATTATAACGGCGATTCAATGGAAACACAGCGAAATGTTGGTGATAGAGCCAAGTTAGCATAACACATTTTTGGTGACGAGGTTGGCAACTTAGCGATTGATTGAACGGTGAAGAAGTTGTTTTGCTGTAGCTTCCACCTGGTGGGGAGAGGGTAGCACAAAAACCTTCTTCACAAAAAATACAAATGCATGCCAATTTTCATAGTTATCGGTTGAATGGTGTTCGAGTGAAGCGATTTCATGTATACATACATACATATGTATATATATATAGAGAGAGAGAGATTTAAAAAATCGGAAAAAGGTCATATCATAAAATATGAATTATTAAGTTCAGTCGTCGAAAAAGTGATTTGTAACAAAGTTTGGTTTTTTGGAGTCTTGAAAACCCTCAATACAAAATTTTATCCAATTATATCTATTGTTCCCTGAAACACTTGAAAAAGAAATCATAAGCTCTAATTCTGTAGTGTTTAAGAAGTTATACACTAATCTTTAAATGCTGGTTCACTTATGAAGAATAAAAAACGGAAAATTTTTAAATTGCCAACCTTAATTCAAAGAATGTCTTATATTACATTATGAATAAGAAAGAAATTCAAATAATTAGTAAAAACTAAGATTCTAACAAAAAAAATGTTGAATTTTTTGCGCATTATCGTATGTTCAAAGTAATTAAAGAACTTTGAGTAAATAAAGGTCCCCCCCCCCCAATTTTTTGTGAACTAATGATCGGATTTGAATGCTGGAGCATATCATATGTAATTTAGGTTATTTTATTTTATGCTTGTATTCCGATTATCCCACTACAGCTCCCCACACTTTAAAACACTTAACATATTTAAATTCTTCAATGGCTCGACAGCCCTGTTGGTCGGCTCTGACCTTCTCCAGGCATCTCTACTTTTAGCAACTGTTTTCCAGTTTTTGACCTTTAAAATATTTAGGTCTTTTTCGACACAGTCAATCTATCTTAACGGGGTCTGCCTCGAACTCTGTTTCTCATGGCTTTGTCAGAAAGATTTTTTTGCAACAACGATCTTCATTCATTCTAGCCAGATGACCAGCCCATTTAAGTCTCTGTAATTTGTCAAATTTTACAATATCAGGTTGTTTGTAAATTTTGTTAGAGTTCTAAGTTAGATCTTCTCCATGATCCATTCACTTGAATCCCATCAATAATGCAGCGTAAGACCTTTCTCACGAAAATCCCCAAAGCTTCCTCATCACGTGAAGTCAATGACCAAGTCTGATGCATAAGTCAGGACAGATCTTATAATACTTTTGTAAAGTAGAAAGCTCGATTTTAAATAACTTTTCAAGACATAAAAACATTATTTGCAGCAATGATTCTTTTATAAATTTCTGGGGCCCAGCTCATTTTTATTATTTATCTCAGTTCCCAAATAAGTAACACCGTTAACTTTTACAAATTTAGCACACTTCTTAAAACTACCACTGTTGCTTTTCCACACTGTTGTTCTCTTATGCAAGACAATTAAAAATACACTAAAATTCTTTTAAATAAATTTTAATTTTCAAAAGTAAGGCGTATTTTTTTTTTTTATATAAATACATTAATTTCACTTGCATAAGTTTAAAATAACCTGTCATGAACTACGACATCAACCATACTGGAGATTTAAATTCTGGGTGCAACGAATCCCAAATAGTTTTCTATTTAGTTCTGCTTCATCATCGAATTCCGTTATAAAACAACTTATTTAATGATGAATTTCCCATGTGTTTGAGTAATTTTTCCATAAATATCATAATTTAATTCTCTTCTGGGTGTATTAACATTTATATCAACTATATCTGGCTATGATGAGCAGTGACGTAACGTACACCCCCGCATTTCGCGGGGGCCCAAAGCCTGATGTTATAGTTTTGCAATCTTTGGTAAGATCCGACTAGGAGCTCTGACTTTGAAGAGGGGGGGGGGGATATTCTTTACTACGCCACTGATGATGAGAATAATTGTTTATCAATGTCGCACTTTGAAACAACACGAAAACAATTGGCGACGGACACCGTAATTTTGAATTTCGATCAAACGACAGAGACAAAACCTGAGCCGAAACCCAACAAAATTCAGTTTATTAGAGAATATTTTAAAAGCTTTTATTTAACTTACAATGTATGTATTGTATGTATGTATGTATGTAATTTGTTCGGTGGAATCTTGCAACTCAATTTTGAAGCTGATATCTTCAAACCATTGAGCTGAAATTTTGTATACACGTTTAGTTTGGATGACAATGCATGTTTTGACCATTTATATTCCAATATTGCAATTAATTAAAAAGATATTAATTAAAAACGTTAAACTAGTTTTGGGCGCCAACTTGGATATATCTGCATTGTTGTAATAATTTTATTGTTACAACAATGACAAAAGTTGGCGTCGAAAATCGATTTTCAGCAAACTGGAATTCATAACGTTGCGCTATTGACTGTATTAATTAACTTGTCTAAAAATAATTACATTTCCACAACGTAAAAATAATCTAATTTCTACAACATATGCAATTTTTTTTACAAATTTCTATCTATTTTCTTGGATTTAAATTCAAAACAAAAAAAGTAGAGCTATTTTTCAAGTAGATTGGTACATTGTATACCTTTCTCAACGCTGCCAAGTTAAACTGAGATGGAGTATTATAGAAATTCTAACGTTAACCCCTTAACTGGTTTGCCCGTACACCTTACGGGCTACTGAAAGTTAGCCACAACCGGTTTGCCCGTGCGCTGTACAGGCACCGAAATGTTTTATTTCTATATTTTATTTGCACAGACATTTTTATTCCTATAATAAGGTTATTAGTATAGTGTGTCTTTAGGAGATGCAGAGAGAGAGTTTGTCCATGGTACTGAACTACTCTTCATTCAGAATTTTGGTAGTGGTGAAGGTGAGAATTTTTCACTGAAGGCAAGAATATATATTCTTGAAAATATTGTATAAAGAACAGGGATTTACAAGGCAATGTACAATGTGTTGCCTAAGAAAAAGAAAAATGGATAGATAATCCAAAGAAGTCGATATTATCTCTATCCCCATTGGAATATAAGACTTAGTGTTACACTATTCTTCGTATTGTGTGTGCATATAAATATGCACACACACATGAAATCCTATCAATCGTATGAAAAAGAGGTAAGAACATGAAATTTTTTGATAAGTGGAAGAAAACATATTTAAGATATATGTGAAATATTCTTCATAGTACGCAGAATGTACTTATTAAAAGCAAACATTTAAGGGTTTTTGTGTTCAAAAATTATAAAAAAAAAAAAAAATGAGTAAAATTTTAAACCGGAGATTAAAATAAAAATCTTCCATTTTCGCGCGTTCTGTTAATTATTATGCTTAGTTACATGCAGTTAAAAAATGGCTTTTTTGGGAAAATTTTGGTCAAAAAAATTGACCGCTTAAGAGGTTAATCTATGAAGCTCAAGACAAAAAATAATTATAGAATCGGAAAGATCATTTATTTCGTCCCGATACGGTATAATGTTTTTACAAAATAATATTTTTATTATTCACAAAGAAATATGTATATATTCACGTGTTTAAGAAAAAATAGTGAAAAACATTCATAAGGCCTTAATTAAAATTTAATACAAAATTTAAAAGTTTTTTTTTTAAGGAAAAAAAAATAATTTCGCTTAAATTTTTGGAAAACTGATTTTTTTTTTTTTTTTTTGTAGAATCAAACTGTCAACAAATTGTTCGCTGTCGTCTATTTTGTTATTCATTGCACCATTGGAATATGTCTAAAAGACTGAACATACTTTTCATGATGTTTCTCAGATCAAATGACGTGAGAACAAGAACTGCACTATTCATTTCATTTTCGTCGTCAGAGTCTGCATCGATGATATTTATTGAGCTTTGAGCAAACTCCAAAATGTCTTTGTCGGCCCTAATTGGGACTATTTACACATTCTCATCATCTACTGCAGTGAGTACTTCCGATGATACGGTAAGACAGTTCAATTCGGCTGGTGTTTTCTATATTTTGTTCATTCTCAAAAGGGAAATCTTTTCGTGTTAAGAGAAAAAAAATGCACAGCAGTTTGTCCGGACCGTTGTTTTACTTCGTGTTAATCAATATTTCGTCTTAAGAGTTTTCGCGTTAAACGTATTTTACTGTATTGCTTTTTGAAGCAACACATCGTTACTGGCAAGAGACGTCCAATTTCTGAACCAAGGTCAAGTGTGATGCGGTCCACTCTCCAAACTTCCTCACTATAACAGCATTATATTCACGGGTACCAGATGTTTAAGTTGGCTAAGTTTGATATTAATTTTTATATCTAGATCCTATAAGAGAATCTTAAAAGATATCATCTTCACTTGAAATCTGTTTACATGTCTTTAAGCCATTTCACTCATTTTCATCAAAATTTGAATCGTCTACACATACTTGCAACGAAGCTATGTTTTTTTTGCCTTTTTACTACCTTAAATTCGGAAGAGCATTTGATGCATAGAAAGCTCAATTAGAGGACAAGTTTACATCTAAACAAGAGGCGCACGGGGTACCCCTCCATCCCTCACAAAATGACGTAATTTTATCGTAACCCAAAGCGCATGCCTTGCTCGATTGGGGTATGGACTGTTTGGAATGGCATACCTCTACTCATGACGTCATAAGCTAACTAAAAACAATGTTTATTCAGTAGTCTCTGTGTGATATATTATTTCTCCGATTAAAGCGCAAGAAACAAAGATAAAATGTTATTTTAAGATTTTCTACAAACTGTGTTTTCGTATTAATATTTTCTTCAAAAAATTAAAATGAGAACCTAATAAAATCTCTGACCTAAACTTTAGTTCAAATTTCAAACAAAATCTGAACCACTGAGTTTAGATTCCAATTTATGCTAGTTTAAAATCTTGAGTCAAAAAAAAAAAAAAAAAAAAACTTTCAACTTTTAAGTCGTGCAATAAAGTCTTGAAAAGTTTATAAAAATCTGAAACACATCAAAAGAACAAACGACGCATTACAAGACAAATTGAGCATGTATCCAAATTGTGAGAAAGATATTGTAAAAAAAATGGGAAGAAAAATTAAGAACAACTTAAATGTACAGGAAAATGGCACAATAAAATATTCGAACAATTATTAGGAGGAACAAAAACACTACAAATAATTTTATACAACAAATTTAACTGATTTTCAGTACCATTAAGAAAAAATAACACATTTCTTCGCTCAACTTGCCAAGCTATAAACATTTACACACAACAATAAAAGCGGATTTTATTATTAATTTGAAAATAAAGTCTTACATTAATGTTTGTTTGAAATAAATTTCTTTTTAGTGATGTGTATTTTAAAATGAAAACAGTGGTCAAACGTAAAAAATTTTCGTTAAATAACCGGTTAAATTTTCTACTACTTGCACTTACTTTGGTTGAATTTGTTCAAGTAAATTTCATAAAAAAGGATAGAAAAATATACTTATTATAATGCTATAAATATTTCTGTACTTTTAAAAATACATCAAAAAACAAAGCCAAAAAGCTCGGCACAAAAAAAAAAGCGATTTCAAAAAAGAATTTAATAATGTGCATCAGTGAAGAAATAATTATACGTGTTACATATCATTAAACTGCCGATTTTTCCGCTTTCCTTTCATTATAAGAAACAAAAACTCGTATACACATCTTCAAGGTCAAAAAGGGAAATCTCAGTAGGAGAGAAAATAATTTGCTATCACGAGCCGACAGAAAAGGGTAAATAAACACATAAAGCAGCAAGTTCAAATTTAGGATATAATCATTAATAAAAGATAGCGAATCAGGAAAATTTAAAAAAAATTTTTTTCTAACTTTCTTGACTAATAGGTCATTGAACTTATAAAGAAATACAATTTCAAAAGCCAGAACATGGAATTTTTAGTTAATATGTAAAAAATATTTATTTTCAAAAAATCAGATAAGAAGCTCTAAATAGTAATTAAAATTTGAATGACTGTAATGTATTATGTCAATTTCTCCTTAGAATCAAAAGTTTAAATCAAGAAAATAGTTTTAAACCAAGATAATTTGTTACATTATACGAACACAAAAAATGCAGAAAATTACTGAAACTCATCAGTCAAGCTGCTATGATATAAAATTATAGACCCTTAATAGAAGAAATTATTTCAAAATAATCTCATAAAAAGAAATTTAGCTATCGATCATCAAAAATAAATCATTATCATTCAATCTTTTTTAAAAAAATAAATCAAATAACACAACATCTTTATTTTAAAAATTAAATTGGATTGTGTGTGCTTTTAAGAACTAAATATAAATGGTTTTCAAATAACCTGGTTAAAAAAAATTTAAAAAATAAGAAATATATATTTTGTAAATATGAATACGCACACAACTAATAGAAAACATTAAAAAAAAACACACATTATAACTACTTTTGAACCAATGAGATTTTTAAGAAATTTAGATTGAGTTCATATTTTTCTTTTAGCTTAAAGCAAGTGTTTTGTATTCCTTTTAACTATTTTTGGTTAAATGCACCAAATGTTGATATTTTCAGACGTTTAGGTCAAAATATTTTGAAGAGTTTCTCTTTTCTTTTTTTAACTCCTTCACATACTTTAAAACCATTTTATTTCATTCATTTTCTGGACGAACGAGCAATGTGGAGAGAAAAATGTATTAATTTCTTTTTGCTCCCTGTGTTGCAATGAAACTTCAGCTTTGCAGGATAAATAATTAGCTTCACTTGTTCGCATTTATAATTAAATTTGAAAATATTTTGTTCTAAAAATAACAAGTCCTTCGTCTTCTTTACAGCATTTAAAAAGTTACTTTGGAGCACAATAAATTATGACTACCAAATAGAACATTTATTTTCCCTCCGGAATTTTATTTTTAGCACACAAAATACAAGACTGCAAAGCGGTCGATTATTCAATAATTACACAGAGATTTACATATTTTTATTCAACCATGCGGTTTTATATAGTACATGTTCATGAATTTTTCTTTGCGAATCTTTTATAAAAATCCAGAACTTACGTATACAATATAACAATCTGTTGTGTTGAACAGTCTAAAATATGTCTGGAGAAAAACTCCCAAGTTCAAAAGAATGAAAGAATTACCTATTTATATTATAGTAAAAAGTTTAAAAATATACACATGATATTTTTCATTAAATTTATATCAGCAACATATTTAAATGCTCAAGCTTATCGGGGGGGGGGGGGATTCTTCAAAATAGAAAAGGAAGAGGCGGGAAGAGAATAAAAACAATAAACAAACACTTAATGAATATTTTAAACATCTGTGGAATCACATGACTAGAATTTAAACAAAAGAAAAATCTCACTGAAGATATGTATAAGAAATCCGGTGTTTAAATCTTTCCATTACAACGATCTTTTTGTTGTTGTTTAAATGCTTAGTAATCATAAGATGTTCTTTGTGGCCTATTTCCTAAAATTGCAAAAACTGAAAATGATTCTTTAAATTTTCTCTCAAGTTTTGTACTTTAAAAAACATAAATAGATGAAAATGTCATTAGTTTGTTAGTCATTTGGATTTTAACTTATACAATAACGGAACTTAAGAATTCCGAAAAGATTACTTTATAAGGAAATGATGCAACAATATCCATTGTCAAGAAATAACAAACAAAAAAAAAAAACATTTTAAAATAAAACTAGGACCGATTATATTTCTCCTAGTTTCATTCCTGATTTAAAATGTTTTAACTCGGTATAAAGAGTACAACCGATCTCAAATTAATATTTTCGTTACTTAATTCTCTCTTAAAACTATTTTTCCAATTAAATAAATAATTTTATGATTTATCAAAATAAAAACCATTTGAATTTTACTCTACCAACAAATTACGCAACTTTTTTTGACATTATTTCCAAGAAATTGCATGACATAAAATGAAGGAAAAGGAACATTATTTTTAAAAAAATACATATATTTCTGTATATAAATTTTAAAACTCTTGACTTTGCTACTTCTTTTTCCCACTTAGGTAAAGATATAGCAGTTGCTAATTATTTTCCGTTACGTCTGATCACACAACTTAATAAATAACCGCAATTTATCAATAACAAAGTTTAAATCCTTCGATTTGCGGGAGAAAAAAGGTAAGTGAAGAAACTATTTTGCACATCCTTACCTACTTCTTAAAAAACCATTAAGCCACAAAAAGAAAAATGATACTTTCGTTCGCTAGAATTTACTAGGCGTGAAATTTAAAGCAAAAACTCATTGTCTCTGTCGACCTTGTAGTAAAAAAGCGAGAGTGCATGTCATAATTGTTACAATGAACTTAACTCTCTAATAACCTAATAATTCTCCAGGCGAATCATCCTCAGTACGGGAGGCGCCGTTCTATAGTTTAACGAAGTGAATCCAGGTGAGACGGCTTTAAGGTTGTACACGAATAGTAGACTTAATTTGTTTAGTGCAAATGAAAATAATTAATTTATGATGTATTTAAACTGTACAATGTATATGATGATTCTTAAATGATTTCTGATAGAAAGAAAATTGTTTGATTTAGTGATCACGAAAATCGATTTTTTTTTTAATGTAAAGAAAAATCAAATACAAAAAGAATGTTTTGTTTTCAGATAACTTTGACCAAAGCACAATTGAATTTTATAGATTTAAAGCATTCTTTAATGAGAGTTTGCAAATGATTTTTAAAGAGAATAAATTCAAATCTTGTATGCTAAAAATATACCTACTAAAAGTAATACATGGAAGCAAATAATGTGTGCACAGTGTGAAATAATTATCAAAGAAACAGTTCACAATTTTTCCGAGTTATGCAAATATATACATAATTTTTCCTCTTCTCTTGAACAATAACTTTTCTGTTATTTAGTCCTAAGGTCAGGATAACACATATACTTTACAATATATTTTAAAATTCTGCTAAAATTGTGAAACATTTTAACTGAAACCAATTTACAATTCCCAAAATTGGATTTTGTCTAATAGTAACAGTTCTATGAAATACTTGACCAATTGGCACAGTATGAGAGACAATATTAATGTGACTATCCTGAAAAAGTTGAAACAACTCTCCAAGAGATTCACTTTCAATGGATCCCTTCACATGTTGACGTTTAAGGCAATGAGATTGCAGACACTTTAGCCAAAAATTATCCTTGTGATCCTTCGATATCATCTCTGTGCCTCTAACCTATTTGGAGATCTTTTCCAGGGCAAAGTGCAAAAACAAAACCACTTGGTTTATTCTACCCCAGCACTGTTGGTATTAGATCAATCATCCTGGTTGTTCTCTAGCACTTGGTTGCAACAGGCAAGACCAAACTACACTTACTCACTTCTCTTCTTAGATCTTTGATATACACTGATGCTGCCACGATCTATGAGGTCTGCACCAAATGAACCAACGGGCTTGATTCTCCAGAACATATCCTAGAGTCTCTGGGGCTCTAGACGTTTCTCACAGTCAATCCATTATTGATTTTGAACTTCCTTAGGTCACATTATGTCATGGACCTGATCTAGACTAGCTGATATCCGGGAATGTGCAACAATACAATGCAATGCAATATAAAGAGGAGGGGAACAAAAAATACTTTCTATAAATCTGAGGATATATTAAGATTTTACAATTCATTTATGGTTGTTTTTTAAAAAATTTAACTTGAAACAAATTTTAAAAAAACTATTTTTCATTTTGCTATCCACATAAATAAATGTTAATGCACAAATCAGCCAAATTTGTGCACTAGCCAATCATAATCAACAAAATATGACAAACATTGCTTCAGATTAATAATGATGATTGCAATGTTTTATTAACATATTAAATCTTTGGAAGAAATTGAGATTTTCCGAAATTACTTGAAAATAACACTTTAAAGGAACTCAAAGCATTAGCATAACCTATAGCAAGCTAGGTGAACACAAAAATTACACTTCAGTATTATATTAAGTTGTTTAGAATAATGTAAATTTTAAAAGACTTGTAAAATGAATTTTAATTAATCACACATGACAATATATCTTGTTAACTTTGTAAGTAATGCAATCATTTTTGAATGCGATATGCATTATTCAATATGTGGTAAATAAAAAAAAACTGGTTATTCTGAACATAAAAAGTAACTTAATATCTATTATGGTACCAAAACAAAATCATTAACATATACAAAGATTTTTTTCTTTGGTTTTATTTTGCTTATTTTTGAAAAGCCAAACATTAGCATCATTAGTTCATCCTCTTTTTAATATATTTTAGCAACATCCTCACAAATAGAAAATGCAACAAAATTGTTTAAATGTTCCCAGATCATAGGCTGGTCCGTAAAGATCATAGAGTCACACAAAACACAATTTGGGGAGTCCACCACTCCAAATCTGTAAGAAGTGGTTACATATATGATGTGGTTATGTATAAAATGTTTTTGGGGTTTATTTAACTTTATTTGTTCATTACTTTCTTTCCAAAGAGTTTCTAAACAATAAACTAATTCTATATCTGTAGAAAATTGATGAATTCTTTTGATTTTAGAAAAGTTAGAAATTATAATCACCTAGAATTTCTATCCAAAAAATAAAATACTAACATTTTTAAAAAGTCGAAAAGCACCAATATACTGTCAATAATGCATTGATATGACTTTCATCTGTATACTAACATCCAGTCAACAATTCATAAAGACTGTCTTTAAAGATAAAATCTATAGCTTCATTATAAAATCTACAGCAGATTCTATGATAATTATCCATCATCAAAAAATCATTTTTCATTTAGGAAATTGAATTTGAAGTATTTTTGGCTATTGTAAAAAGAAAGGAATGTTTTTTCATTTTATGGAAAATTAGATACAAATAAAAAATCATAATACTCCTCATATTATCTTTAGAAATCATAAAAGTTGAATTAAGCCTTTAGATGCTACATATACTCCAGCTTATTATATATTAATTATCCTTTATGCAAGATTAGATATTTTACAACTTTAGTTTTTACTTCAAATAATTTGGAATCTCTTAATTAAAAGGAGAAATAACATAAAACCGTCTAATTGCTAATATTTGCATCTATGTCAAGTTTTACTGTTAAATTTTGTTTTATTCATTTTAATTTGGATGTTAATAGACAAATTTAAATAATATAATAATTACAAGAATTATTTTTTAAAATTGTTTTTATCAAGTGCGCTTAATGTTAAATGAAGAGTTGATATAACAATAAACTGAACACAAAGTTTGTTCCAGTGATAACAAATTGCATTGTAAGAATACAAGGAAAAAATATAGAAAAAATAATTAAAATTTTTCTCAATACATTGAAGAATGAGTTTTAACTACCCTTATCAAATCTCTCACTTATATATAAAGAAAAGTAGTACTTTCTTCTTAAAAGAAGATTAAGAACATATGTTAGAGGATTACTTAGGAGAAATTTAGATATGGTCAAAATAAACACACATTTAAACTATGTGATTACAAAATTCATTGTGCATCAATTATTGTGAGTGCAAAGAAACATTAAAATCTTGACCGTAATTTCGACTGACTAACTAAAAAAAGCTCTTATGTTTTATATAATCATGCAAAAGAAAAAAATAATTTTTCCTCAATGACAAATTGAAAAGCATCTTAGTTATTTTTTCCAAATTTTGATATTAAAAATGCATCAAATAAATAAATAATAAAAATATCAATGCAATTAATATCAGTATTCAAAAACTACTACCATACATCTTCATTAAACAGTAAAATACAATTCCTTAAAAAATATACTTTTAAAATTATTTCCTAAGGACAATCTTTTATTTTTGGTGAAGTGAGTTCATACGTTTAATATAACGAGTTTTCAGTAAATATTTAAGATTGAAAAAAGAAAAAAAAGGAAGGCCACTTAGTCACAATATTATAAGACATTCAGCCTAATTTTGTGAGTTTGTTTTAAGTTAATTTTATTTTTGCAAACTACATTATTTAAAGGTTGAATCCTTAAACAAACTACAGTATGAATTAGTATCATTTTAACTGCAGGTTAATTTATTAAACAAACTGCAATACGAATTATTTACAAAGTGAAATGAAGGTATCACACTTAACAACATCCTTTTTTTTAACTTCATAAAAACAATTATTAAATAAGAAAACTTTTTATAAAGATATATCAAATATTTTTCATAGTTTGTAACATGGTTCTTGTTATTTTCTAACAGAGTACCTGTTGTAACATTAACGAAATCTTTTTCTCAAATTTTACACCACTGACCAACAAAATTGTGCCCTTTCACAAAATAGTGCATTTTTTAAAATGTAGTGATTTTTGCACATCAGAAAGAAATATCAGACAAGTTTTGCTAAACAGGAAAATGTTTTGCATTTAAAAATCCCTTGCAATTTATTTGGAATTATTTTTTTCTGTTTTTAATAATGTTGCAGTATTTACCAAAAGATAATATGTATTAGTGAAATATAATTAATTAACAACGGGTGACTTGAATACTTAAATAACATTAAAACTTTTTAAGTTAAGCTAATGTTCAAAAGAAATAAAATAAAAGCTACAATTTCTCAAAAATGATTATTTGATGTCAATGACAACATACATAAAAAATAAATTACAAATAAAAGTTTACCGCACAACAAGAATTTTTTTTCAAAATACATAATCTTATACTTATACGAATGTAATTTTCAAGTGTTGAAAACTTACCCATAGTTCGATACCCCAACTCATTTTTCTAAGATATATCCAGAAAATCAACAAAAAGATGCGACAGTATAATTATTGAGAATCATATTCACAATCTCCCAGATTAATTGATCTTGACTTCAATTTAATGCAAAAATACACATACTAATTTGCTATATAAATCCGAAAGCAAAATCTCAATAAACTAACAGCTTGTTCTTTTTGCAACAAATCCAAAAGCAATTTTACTAATTTAAAAATGAAGCGTTTAATTTAAATTGTTGCTCATCATGACAGCGACCGATTACAGTAAATGCATCAACTAGTAAACATATCATTCAAGAAATGTGTGTGTTACGTTCCGATTTCTCTTTTTCAGAAGGAATATCGTCAATAGAAGTAAATCGATTGAAGTAAAACAATTCCTCTGCAGGTTGAAAATCTTTCTTTCTTGTACACTAGAGAGCGCTCTACTGTGCCAATCGTGAAAATTAAGTGTTGACTTCTTGAATGCGAGATAAATGCATATAAAATAAAAAATAATAGATTACTATCATATAAATGAATATATCAATGGAATAACAAGATAATGGTTAAATTTTAAAATAAGGTTATTTTTAGATACTATGCATCCAAGGATTTAATTTTTAAGTGGAAAATAAATGTTAAATCATACTAAAGAACACAAATAAGCCCTTTGACTCAAGTGGTGCATTTTGTTGTGTATTTTACGTATAATAATAAATATAGTCTAATCATTATTAAAATATTAAGGATCATATATATGTTTGATTCTGTATGGCAACAGCTTTTGTTTGATTGGTTGGTTGATTTGCGGTGTTTTGACGCACGCTTCATTGCTTGTTCTGTAAATTATCAGTATTACCTATGACATGACAACGATATATTTTTCTAGACTCGATTCAGAGGAAATTGATCCTCTTGAATCTTTCTTTGATCCAAATCTCAGTGTAGAAACACCACTCTTTGGAAAACCAAAGGAAATAGGCCATTTCTCAATTGATTCGGAACGCAGAATTCATTTCAATAGAAGTCAAATGAAATATTTAATATTTCCTTTAAAAATGAAAAATATACATCTGGATCTGAAAGTAAACTTCGTAGACGATGTTTTTCATGAATATATTGCCCTGGCAAAAATGTATCAGACATTGCAGTGGTTACAATATCACCAACAATTACTGAAAACAGAACTATCCAAAGCATCTACAAAAGTGTAATGTGGGAAATATGTTATTTATAATGAAATTTGAAAAGTAAATTTGGTAAAATCCTAATTTAACCCCCTACCTTTGGCAATTTTTTTTTTGAAGCTCCGTTGCGTTTAGTATTTATTTGCCAAGTTGATGATAAATAAGGGTGGGGGATAAAATAGGATTCCACCATATCTCTGTATGTGGAATATTTTCTAATATAAAATCTAAAGATTTGTTATTATTTTACAGGTCCAATATTGACTTTGTCACAGTTCGTGGAGCTTTGGTGTTAATTATGTGCACCCCATACTTAAGTGGATCTTTACGTAAACAGTGGGAAATATGTGCCACAAAATATAATGGTATTATTTATTTTTCTGCAATTGATTCAGATGTTGATGTTGCTGAAAATAAAAATGCAACTTATATGCAGAGGTGTTATCAATCATGGGGTTATAAATTTGAACAATATGTTACTACAGGTTTGTAAGTTATCTCTAAATATTTCTATGAATCAGTGGCATAGCGTGGGGAGGAGGCCATGGCCCTGGGCGACATACGAAAAGGGGCTGTGGAAAGCACCACAATATTTAAATTCAAAAAATATTTCAAACTTCAAATCGTGCCTGCACTGACTCAAGCCAAGCAGGACTGTGCAGGTGCAACAGGGAGGCACGTGGAGTGGGTTGAAGTCACAGAAGCCAAAAGTCATAAAATTTTTATAACTGGTGTTTCATACAATTGTATGCTTTATGTATGGGTCAATAGAAATTTTCGGAAGAGGAATTCATGGATGACGCTTTAATATATGCTAAAAGTTTATGTGAAAAGCTTGAAATTTCTTTTGAACCCCCAAGAGGAATCAGGAGGAAGCATATATTTGGCAACTGAAGTAAAGATGTTCAGTTATTAAGATGAAATAATGTTTTCTTCAATAGACAAAGAGTAACTGCTGAAATTCAAGAAATATTCCAACAGTTACAGAATCTAGAGCAAAAATATGCTTGTTTTAAGGCCTGAAGTGATATTGAGCATGGGCAAACTTAACTTAGATCAAGCTCCTCAAGACATTAATAAAGAAGAATTCCAACTTGAGCGTGTACATCTACAAGCTTTCATAGCTGTAACAGACTCAAGTTGTAAAAAAAGAACTCATTAAGTTTGGCTTCTCTGGGTTTATTAAAATATATTATTGAGTTCAAACTTGAAGATGGCTTACCAAACATTGTCTTAATGTTGAGAATTTTTTTAACATCTGCCATTAGTAATACCAGTCACGAGAGAAGTTTCTCTAAGCTAAAATTAATCAAAAATTATCTCAGATCGACTATATCCATGTTAAGGCTAACAAATTTAGCTATTCTAGCATTTGAACATGACATACATATTGATATTGACAATTGTATAAAAGATTTTGCAATGAAAAAACACAAAAAGTGCATTTTTAATCAATAAAAAAACTTAAAGCTGCCATTTTTTACTTTTACTAATTTTCTTAACTAATAATTAAAATAGAGAGGGGACAAATTTTCGGTTGGCCCCAGGCGGCGGAAGTCCACGCTACGCCACTGCTATGGATTTATAATTTGAGTTATAAGCTAAAAGCAGTGAATTTTTTTTAATGTAAAATTATTGTAAGAATATGTTTGTGGTAACAAGTACTAGTAATAAATTTTTATATAATAATTTTACCATAATTTCTATAAATGGATTAATATTTTTTTATCAAATGAAATTAAATTGCAATACCAAGTGGTATTATACACTAAATTTCAGTTATGTATACTTTTCTAGTGTAAAATATTTAGGAATATAATCATCATTGCAATATTGGTGATAAATAGTTTTATTTTGTCAATTATTTAAAGCAATTTACAAATCAAATTATCATTGTAAAGGTAATTGTCTAAAATTTCTTAGAGGCTAAACTTGTATTTTATTATAGAAAAATCTTGCATGAATTTATTGGTTTTTAAAATAAATGAGAAAGGTACCAACCATCTTATTATTATGAGTTTAAAACAAATAAAAAAAATATTTGATCACAGTTTTGCACTTTAAAAAGAAATTTGGGATAATTTTTCAACTTATTGTAATTACTAATGCAAATATTAAATTTTTTATTATTGGTACTTTTCCATTTTGCTTGTGCAAATCTCACCAAGCAGGCTTAATTGGCGACAACACACAATATACGCATAAATTGTTTTCCATCTATTTTTAATGTATTATGAAAAAGATGTTACTGATAATTGAAAATGTGGTAGTAAAAGGTTACCAGCGGGAATATTGTAACATTCAGTTGTATCGTTTTAGGCTACTTTATCTCCAGCAAAGTGGAAAAATACCTTATTTTTATTATATTATCCTACTGTAGAATATCTTATTTTTTTTATCCAATTACTTTCTTTATATTAAAATTTATAAATATATATTTAATTCAAAATTGAATGAAATATTTAATACACAAACCATAAAAAGGAAAGATTTATATTTTATTTAGAAAGCAAATTTATGATATTATTCACTAACTTATATAATCCAACATTGTTCCGGTTAAGCCAGGGGTGGGCATTTAGAATCCAACTGGCCACATGTAGTCTGCAAACAGTTTTTTTGCGGCCCCAAGTCGGTCAGAAAACTAAATGGACAGATAATGTTCTATATTTCGGTCAATGTATATTTTTGAGCAAAGTTTTTCTAGCATGAAGATCAACAAGAGTAAATATAGAACTGCTGGCTGTGGTAAGACTTTCTACAAGCATTCTCACTCTATTTAAAAAAAGATTGTAGAAAAATATGATATAGGGCACATTCGTCTCGGCAAACTGATTCTAAGATTAAATGTTCTTGTAGCTATAGATATATGAAACTAGCACAATAAATAAATTGAATGTGAAACTGCTACTATTTTATTTATCTTATATTGATGGGTTTTTATGGTACAATTTATAATTTTTCTGAGATATAAAGTTAACTAATAAATGCAATCATTTAAAAAAGGCATGGCCCTTCAATATCCTCCACTTCCACAATGTGCCCCTCAAGCCAAAATAATTGCCCACTCCTGAATTAAGAAAATAAATCTTGAGAATTTTCCAATAGTTTTTTTTTTACAAACCATTGACACATAATTTTTGGAAATCCCAGTTAAAAAATAGCTTAGTGACCTTAAATATTTTAATAGAAGGAAATAATTTATTAAATGATAATCTTTAAGATAATATGTAATCCATAAGATAAAATAGTTTTCCTTAAAATGATGTTTTCAAACCCTTTTTAACTGCAGTGTAGTATGATATTTTAAAAATTCACATTTTTCCGCTTTGAAATTTCATCATATTAAAAATTATGTAAAATACATGTAAGGAGGAAATTTAATTATATATTTAAAGCTCATAATCACATATTTTGTATAACCATTATCATATATATATAAATATTCTAAAATAATCAATTCCTTATTCATTCTTTAGTTACACTAAAGTTATATTCTTTGCCTCATCAATTCTGAACTGTTTTTAACTAATATTAGAAAATTACACTCTTGTAAGTTAACTCAATTTTAAATTTTATTATTTATAAGTATGTTACTCTTAAAAATATGCATCAGATCATTTAAAATTTTCAGTATACTTAACTAAAAAAAATAATATACCTATAACCAATAAATTAATCGTTCAAGAAACTCAAGCAGATCTGTAAATATACAAAAGTATGCTTTGTTTTTGTGTAATTCCATGAAAAATATTTGAAATCATTCATAAACAAATTGATAGAAATGCCATATAAAATTAATAATTTTTTTTATTCATTCTAGTTTTAATTTTTCCTTGCAAAAATGAGATTAATTTGTATTCTTATTAGTTTGATGAATATAAAGAACTCTTTCAATCATTGAATATGTTATGGTGTAGTGTTAATTGATCAATGCCATGTATCAATTAAACATCTTTGTTATATAGAGAGAGAGATAAATGTAAGCAATTCAATTGTCATTTTTAAATTATGTTTTCAGAGTCAGTATAGAATGAGCTTACAATTCAAACAAATCCCAACCGTTAGAGGAGAAAAACACACCATCATGCTGTTAGCAATAACAATATTAGAACCAAACAAGTTTGAAAAATAGAAAAATAATTTTACAATAAAAGATACTGAGGAGGAATCACTTCATTCTCTATTCTTTTAGCATGTAAAATAATTTTAACCTTTAAAATTTTGGATTAATTATGGCACAGTACTGTGTATTCAGTGGGGTAACGTACACCCCAGCATTGCAGGGTTAATGAGGGCCCAAGGATGATTGACACCAAGTTGTGCAATCCTTTGTAAGATCCAACTTGGGATCCAAAACTTGACTTTGCAGGGGGGAGGGGTCCAAATATTCTCTGTTATGCCAACTGCATCTATTCAATATATAGCTAACAGATAGTCATCTTAAGTAGGTGAGTCTTTCATAATAATTATATAATGAACTACATGTGAAAAGATCAATTTACAGATTGCACTGTATTTTGAAAAACTCTGTTCATACAGTAAAAAAGCACAAGTTTAAAAAAATCAATTCATTGCAAAATTTTTTGTTGAAAAATGATTTATATTTTTAGAATTTTTTTTTATTTCTTCATATCAATTAATGCAAGAAACACATATTTTTGATTTTTTTTTGGGTTGTAACAAATTCATAATATTTCACACACTCAAATATTTTCTTTTAAACTTACTGAACGATGAGTGCATTTGTCTTATTTATAATTTGCATTATATTATCTTCTTTAACATACTTCAATTTAATACTTGCATATGCATGTCTGGAACTGCTCCTACAGTTTATTGAACTGTTTGATCTAAGAACTTTTGTGCTTGCTGCTGAGATATTTTTAATGTTCTAGGAAACTTTTTTTTTCAGTTCAAAGATGCAAAACTTTATTTTATTATCATAGCATTATGTGCTCTTTCTGAAAAAATTTCATTCAGATTTCAAATGTAATTTATTTTTATCCACCACTTGAACACCAAATTTTTTTAGTGCAGTGACAAATCTAAAATTATTCACATGTGGTTTTTAAGGTTTTCAAAAAATAACATCAAACATTAGATTAAATTTAAATCTTCACATATATCTGTAAATCTAAAGTATCTGATAATATCACCTTGTGAAAAATGTAATTTCCAGTAGATAAATAGCATCATGTTTTGTTTGTCTAGTTATCATACGTACATAAAAAAATTAAAGCTCTGTGCTTCCATGAAAATGAAAATTAAATCTACTGAGAGTGTTCCCACTAGTACTGAAAATATTTTCGAGTTTCTCCATCATACTTCTACAGTTACATTCTTTTAATTATTGACATCATATAAACTCTTTGCATGGAAATAACAAATGCATAAGTATTTAATTTATGATTTATTTGATACTTGCAATTTTGTTTAATGCATTGTTTTACTCAAGGGTTCAAGATATACATAAAGAAGTTAAGTTCAAAACATTCTTAACATATATTAAATTCAAATTACTATAAAAATAATGTAGGACATAATTAATATTTTAATAATTAACGAATGTGGTGAAGTGAGAAATCTTAGTTGCAAATTGAGATGTTGCAGGTAACTGAAGTAGATAACTCAGTGTGTGAAGTAGACATCATAACTGAAAAAAATTATGAATTTTAATTAAATTTGATGGAGGATCTGTTTTGCACAAAAATATTGCAAAGGGGAGAAAATGATGCTTTCTGGTAAGTCTAAAAACAAAATAAGATAGTTTAATCAAGAGAGAGACTAGTTTAATTTTTTACATATTGTTCACTGAAGGTTTCAAATGAATTATCCTATCCATATTTCAAGCCATAATCTGCATTTTAAGAAATAACATTTTTCCATCAATACTTGTTTTGATAACTGTTGTGTATTACAAGACTACTTGTTTTTAAAAAAGTTCAAAGCATTAACTGGAAATTTTAAGGCCACAGCCATAGCTTAGTTAAAACCAAAGGATATTTAAGTTCATAATATTATCTCTCTATATAAAAAAAAGTTTTTCTTGATGCTGTAACAAATTTACTTGGCAGCAATGATGGCGATCATCAAGAGAATGTTATGCTACTGTATCTGCCTGAATATCTATCATCATTAACTCCATCAGGAATGCCACCTGCTAAACTGAATTTGAAATTAAGCTTCATCGGCATTCTATTAATAAATTTATATATTACTGATGAACTGTGCAATGGCTTAAGATTGATAATGAAAAATATTCAGAAGAATGAGCTGCAGAGTAAAATTTTATCAGGAGATAAGAAAGGGGAAATTATATGTATACCAAGGATCATACTGACACTTGAGGGGACCTGGATTTACCATTTGTACCGTAACATAAGAAATTCCCTAAAAGATTGGTATTTGCCATGACTATTAACAAATCACATTGGCAGAGTTTTGAAAAAGTTGGGTTATATGTAAAATTGAAGGAAACAATATTTACTCATGGACACAATTGCATGCAGCTCTGTCAAGATGCAGAAGAAAAAATGGAATAAAAAGTCAATGCACTTTAGAGGAGAGAAAAGGTGATTAGGAACATATTTTTTTTTTTTTTTTGAAGAGGCAGTAAGTTGAAGTACAAATTAAAATGCAGAGATGAAGGCTTGAAATTTATTTTTTTCCTGCTTACACTACATTGAAAAAATAGAACTACATAATATATGTAAATTAGTTTTACGAATTGAACAATGAGTATGAACAGTTGTGCAATTTGTACAATGGGGAGCTGGTCCGCTGTTAGACAGACAGGGGGTATCTCTCCTTAATTTTATTTATAATTATGTACAATTTTATCCTAAAATGTGCTCACTATTATTTTAGATGTTATACAAAAGTTAACTACTGTTATTTTGTAAATTAATTTTAGTCTTTTAAAATTTCTTATATATTTCTAAGTAAATAAGTTATTGTTTTATATTATAGGTTACTTGTAGGATATTTTTAGAAATTAATCTTAGTTTTCATAAAAATTTTAATTGTATTTTTTCTATAGATAAATTTAGCTTCATGTCTTAGTCCAATTTAGAAGTTTTCTATATATTACTATGACTATTCTACTTTGACCTGTACAGTTTTGCTATATGCTTACGTATTGGTTATAATTCAGTACATTATTTATGCTTTATATATATATATAGTTTCAATTAATATAAATTTCAATTTAATTAATTTTTTTTCTTTAAATCTTAATTATGAATACCATTTTTCTCAACAACAGGCTCATTTATCATGCTAAAAGTGTTAAACCCTGCATTTTAACTTATTTATTCTCTTGGTTCCTAGAGGGGAAAAAGTTAATAGTTTTCACAAGTAACCTTACTCGAAGACTACCTGGGAGCATGAAACTTATCCCTAAAATTACTTACCCGTTTTCAAAAAATTACTATTTCCCTTCATTTTATCATATGATTGTAACATCCCTATTATTCTCCCCACCATAATTCCCTAGCTGAGAGATTGTGGAGATTCTTTTTTTTAAAAAATATACTAATAGAGAATGAATCCGAAATAACTACATATGTTAAATAAATTTGTTTTCTGTTCAGCTTTTTCTTCACAACTATTTCCAAAAAATGTTATTCACAATAGCACACTCAAAAATTTTTCAAAGGGGGTCGAAAGTCTCCCAACTCATATCGTACCTCAAAACAACACGAATTGATTCTTCTGATTTTGTTAACAAAAAACAGTAAAAATTAAATTATTGAATTAATAATTTGCATGAATTAATAAAATAAATTGTTAATTACAAGTACTTAATAGAATTTAACGTTATATCTATACAGGATTATCATCAATTGAAAAAAACTCAAGGGCTTTGGGGGGCTTGCCTTGTGTGCACCACTGGTTATTCATAAATATTTCCTATTGTATTTTTTCTTTCACTGAATATTAAAAAGAAACTATAAATGTTTATAGCATTGTGGATTGCTGTTAGAATGATTTACAAATAATTTCTTTATGCATATTTAAATTTTAAAATAATTTTTTCAACTAAAAAAATTTTTTTTTAAATTTAAATCTGTTTTTAAGACATATTTTTGTGTGATTCATGTCATCATTTTTTCCTTTACACTAACGCAAATTAATCACAATGTAAACAATATCTAGTTCTTAGGTTGATTAATTTAACTACTAAAAGTTATTAATAATTTAACTTTGGATTCCATCAATTTGAATTGTAATATTTAAGTTATATTAACTGTAATTCTGGAAAGCTAGCGTATTCTTTGAATTGATGACATTTGATTAGCTCGATATTATTTTTCAATAAAATTTTCGACACCATAATCTTTTTTTTTCTTACAATAAAATAATCAGTAAAGAATGGTGCATTTTGGTATATCATTAAATGTACTGTTTTAATTTAAGTAGATTATATATATTTCTTTTAATAGATCACATTGATGGACTTCCAGATATGTCATCAAAAACACATCAACTTGAAGAATTTTGTGTTGTTTTAAAAAATGTTTTAAATGATCACAAATTACTATACAAAGCAGAAATTGATGCAGTAATACCTCATCGTCAACCTACACCTGGATATGGCGACACTTCTTGCTACACAGAATTGAAAACATCAAAGAATTGCATTACAGAAGATGAAAAATACTTTTTCAATAGGTAATTTAGCACCAAAAAAAAGACATTTAAATAACATCTATGTATTCTTAGAGAATTACTTTGCATAATTAAAAATGAACATTTAAATTGAAATTGTAATTTTTTTTTTATTTGAATACAGTATTAAAAAATTGAAGAGAACTAAGCTTTTATTTTTTTAAAAAAATACATATGTAAAGTTACATAAAGTTAAAAAGTTACATAATCTACATAATTTTATGCTAGCATTGTTTGTATTTTGAATTTTATTGAAAAAGCAAAGTTTTTTCACAGAGTTTTCTTACATGAAAATTTATAAATTGTTTAAATAGACTCTGTAGAATTGCATTCATCATTATTCCACTATATTCATGCACTATTATATGTATATTCTCTGTAATAATTTTATGGTGTGAATTATTTAGAAGAATATGCGATTTATAAATTGTATAAAAAAATGATGTTTTTGTAGTACAATATTACTATACCTTAAATTCAACTATATTTACATGAAAAGATTAAAAACATTTTTTAATTTTTTCTTCCTTGATTGAAATTATTTGTACATTTCAAAAGAACAAAAATTTTCAGATCTCAAGATTAAATTCATTTTTTTATATAAAAAATCAAATATGTTATTTTTAATAATATAACTTAAATTTCAAACATTAGTCATGTCATTCTCTCTCAACCTTATTTAGTCAACATTATAAAATTATAGGAATATATTGTATCAATGGTTATTAAATGATATATGTAAATGTTAATTAAAAAATTGATTTTTTATATATATAATCATTAATTATATTTATATGTTACATGTTCTTTTGTATAAAAGTCTTTTAAGATCAGTATTAACTTATGCATGTGAAAGTTGGTCCATGTATTGAGCCGATGAGAACATGATAAGCATCTATGAAAGGATGATCTTAAGATTTATTTTTGGAGAAATTCAGGAAAATGGAACGTGCTGAAGAAGATCAAATTGCAAGTTTTATCAATCATATAAAGTATCTGACATCGTTAACTTCATCAAAATACAACAAATTAAATGGGCAGGTCACGTTGTCAGAATGGACAAAGAACGCACCACTAAAAAAAGTCTTCAATGCCCAACCAATTGGCACACGAAGAAAAAGCAGGCCTAATCTTAGATGGATTGATGGCCTGGAAAAGGCTTCTTGAGAAGGCTATCTAAGATTAGGCCTGCCTTTTCTTCGTGTGCCAATTAGTTGGGCATTGAAGACTTCTTTTAGTGGTGCGTTCTTTGTGGCCCACTGTGGGCTGTGAGGCCACTGAGGAAGGAAGGATATGTCACATAATTATATTTATCTATTTAATTATATAAAAAATATACCTACGTAAAAGTCAAAATTGAGTTCATATCTATAAAAAATAAATATTTGCTCCAAATGATCAATTTCTTATTTTATATTTGTTTTCAATTGCCGTATTTTTTAGAATCTAAGCCACCATTGGTTCTAAGTCACACCCCAAATTCTGAACACGTTTTTGCAAACATATAAAAATGTATAAATAGTATAAAATAGTGATAGTATAAAATGATTTATCAATATCTGATAATTATGAAATTTAAAAAAAAAACTTAATGAGACCTAATAAGAAGTGAAAAATTAATTTATTTTATCAGTATTAAACTTTTAAGACACATACATGAACCTGTAATTGCTCTAACCATCAGCATCGTGATCAATTTCACTCATCCAATGAATTTTTTTAAACAATTTTTATTACCATTAACATAGGAAAAAAGAGTGTGCTTCGATTTGAATAAATATATGTATATGGTAATAATAAATATATCTTCTAAGGCAGCGGTTCTTGAAATTTTGATTACTACGCCCCCCCCCCTTTAAGTATCAACCTGACATCACGGACCCTCTCTCCCTCCCCAAAAAATTAAGGGATCCTCCCCTCTCTGACTTTTGTGATTTAAAAGTTCCTCAATAGTCCTAAGACTGCCTCTACTATTTATACAGACTTCTTTTTTTTTTAAAGAAAACTGTAAACCTTTAATTATATATGTATATTTTTTTTAAATATTACAAATACTAGTTTCAAATAAATAAATGTAGACACAAATAAATAAAGAATAAAGGTGCCATTCAATTAGGAAATCGAGATGGAAGCAATCATTATGGTATTGGTGTGCTATGTGAATTCAGTTCTTAATCTTTGCACATCTATTTCTACTATATATTTTTTTGAAAATATTATGTTTTATTAAAATGGCTATGTAGTTGCGAACAATGAAAAAAATCAATATATTTGATCAAAATACATAATACAGTAAATATTTTTATTGGGGACAATTAAGTGATCTAGTCTAGGATGACACATCTTTCAATTTTTCTACGAGGTCTTTCAGAGTCTGTAAAAGAGGGAAATCATAGGATTAAATGAGACCTTAGCGGACCCCTGTAAAGGTGATACGAATCCGCAGGGGTCCATGGACCACAGTTTAAGACCTGCTTTTGTATGAAGTATGCATATGTATAAAGTGCTGTTCCTTACTATTATATATATTGTTTGATCTCTTATTTTAAGTTAAGATTTCATAGTGAATTATTTTATTTAATATATATATATTTATGAGAATTTACACATGTGTTAGCCTGAAAATACAAATGAATAAAAAAGCATTGTTCAATCATACATGGGCATACAAATTAAAAATAAATATTTTAAAAGTCAGACTTGATTGGAAAAAAGCAAGTTATTTGCTATATAATTTATAAAAATGAAAAACAATTATATAGCATATGATTATAAGATAATGTTTATAACAATAAGGTTAGAAATATAAAGTTTTGAAAAGCTCATCATTTCTTTCCCTTGTTTTTAAAGATTTATTTTAATAGATTAATTTTTAAAGCTTGGAAAACAATTTATATACCTAGCAAATGTTTATCAATACATTGGCTTCACTCTCAATGAACCTTTTTCAACACAAAGTATTGTACTCTTAAAAGTATATTTATTAGAATTATACTTTTTCAGGTATAAAGCAATAACATGGTGGGCACAATCATACTTAGCTGGTATTTCAGAAATTATATGTGGAAAAAGATCAAGTGATGGAATAGTAAGATCAATTGATGTATTTCGAGTTAACAATCTTCCACAAGAAGCTAAGGTATTCAGCATAACTTTAAACTTTATTGCATTTATACATGTAATGATGAAAAATATATTTATTTTTAATGTGTTCTTTTTAATTTCTAGCATTTCTGGTCACCTGATGTATGTTTAAACTTCTGTGATAAGTTTTTAAACTTCTTAAAAAGAGTAGTGGTTGAAGATGATTATAAGTAAGGAATTAAATAATTCTGAATCGAGAATAATGCAGAACTTACTAATTAAAATTAAATCTTATAAATTTCTTAAATCAGTAATTTTTAGTATGCAAAATTTTTGTTTTATAAATACCAAAATGGAAAATAAAAATAAATCTGTTTAATATATATACTATTAATTGAGTATTCATAAACATTTTGTTTTCTTTACATATATTATGTCACTTACCAGAATAGCATTTATTTCACAAAACCAAAAACTTATTCTACAACACATAACAAGATATTTAAATTCTGAAAAATATGTATAATTATTTCAACATCATAATAGTTTTGAGACTAAAAATAGATATAGAGAAATATATATGCACTCAAATTATAATTATAATCATTAACATTGATTTTCTTTGCAGGATTGTTTATAAATTCAGCTATAAGTCTGGAGATATGATTTATTGTTCAAAACTGATAAATCCTGAGCTTCGATATACGATTATTCCTGAATGGTATACAGAAAGTTTTGGATGAATAAATGAGCATATATGTGTGAATACATAAAGGTAATGAGTATCATAACATTCCTATGTCTTTTATATAAAAAATTAGGTTTTGATCCATTTAATGCTTGAATGTCTGAAGTATAATTGCCGAAATTCATTGAAATTTTTTAAATTTGTGTTATCTACTCTATTGTTAATGTATTTTAGCATTCATAACCCATACTATTAAAACATTTACCGGTTTACTAATATAGAATATTAATCTATGTTTGATTATAATCTAACTGGATTAATATTATGGATTTTTATAAAAGCTATGAGAAGTTAGCAATTCAAAATTAATATAATAACGGAAATATTTTTTATTTAATCTCAAATAAGTGTAAATATGCACATGAAACAGCTATTCTATGATTTTTTTGTTTTTATATTTATTGTTCATATCATGATAGAACAATCTGATTTTCATTTGGTAAATCTCATATGAACATCTGTCTGTGCATGTGTGTGAACTGGTTTAGAATGATAAATCCTTAAAAAATTATATTTTTTGGTAAAAAAAAATTAACAAAAGTTTACATGAATAAAGCATGATTTTCTTTTTATATGATGGAAGTCTATATGGGGTTTAAAATAATCACAGTTTTTTAAAGCATTTACGTATGATTTAAATATTGGACTTTTTTACTTTATTCAGTTTATATATAAATATCTCTAA
Organism: Trichonephila clavata; assembly: GCA_019973975.1. Lineage (NCBI taxonomy): Eukaryota > Metazoa > Arthropoda > Arachnida > Araneae > Nephilidae > Trichonephila > Trichonephila clavata. The sequence continues at coordinate 18,042 of BMAO01018054.1, read as the reverse complement.
ATTTTGTGATCAATAACAAAGACTCTATTACAAAAATTGTTCCATATTATTTGAAAATATTAGCTGTAGAAAAAGTGTACTGAAAATAATATGAAATAAAAGCTGATGTGCTGAACCAAGTCTTTTTAAAGAGACTTCAGATTAGCCTATTGTTACACAATTACTTTCAATGGGTACTTAATCTGTGCATTTTAAAAGTCAATTGTCCAAATACTTGATTATGTATTAAAATCTTAGTTGGAACACATAAGAATTGATCCTTAGAAACAGTTTATTAACTATTTCTGATTACATTTGAAATTTAAATTTGCTAACTGAATAATTTAGATCATAGTACTTATTAAACATTAATGTATATCTGTATGTGTAAGAAATTTGCACATATCACATAGATACTATCAATTATGAATTATTATTTTTATTAACAATGCTATAAATATTCTGATAATGTTTATCAATTGAATTTTGTAGAAGATATTTTTTTATAACAGTACATATGTTGTATTCAATTCTTACAGATTTTAAAGGCTTATTTTTGTCAAGAGGAGCAAGACCATTCAAAGATTTTATCTATTTTTTACAAATTTGTTTTCAAAGAGAAATTTATTATTTTAAACAATTTTTTATTTTTATATTTTAAAAAATTTATTGGAAATTGTTTTTGTATTGGATAATTATGTTTCTGTTACTTTATTAAGATATACGACAATTTAAAAATACATTTATATACAAATATTCTGTTTAACTTACATATTCATACTGTATATAAAATTTTTTTCATTGCATTTACTTCATCTTTACTCAAAGGTTTTAAATTGAATTTACTTTCTGGCTTCCCTTCTAGATTTCGCATATTATCAACTTTTGGTTTAAGGTTATTTCTTAAGGTATTTATTTCTTCTTCTATCAAGGCTTGATCTGAAAAAGAAAATAATTCAGATGAATTCCTTATATTTTTTTCTTCAAACAATATGTTTTGCCTTTAAAAATTATTTATATTTTTTCACATTGCATAATAATTTATTTTTCTGAAATGTATTTACATACACAAAGATATTTCATTTTAAGAGAAGCTCACTATAAAAAAAAAAATTTTCATCTGCTTATTTTGTACAACTTCACTTCATATTACCAAAATGTAGGGTTGATTTCAGTGTTTTTATGCTGAAATATTTAATTTCAAAAGCTATATATAAATATGTATATATACAACTTATTATATGTAAACCTATTCATAACGGTGGTAACTGATATTAATTATTCAGTGGATCTCTATTATACAACTAACTTAGTTTTATGCCATAAGCAATAATTTTTAAATATCCCCCTTCATTTATTAAATTTTAGATGCATAAATACTTCAGAATAATGTTTCAGTACATTTATTCTGAGATGAAACCTGTCTGTATTTAAATATCATTAATAAATTATTAAAATACTATTTAATTTTTTTCAAAAAAATTGAAAATGTTTTTTCTAAATTAATATTTTTGAGAAACATGAAATATACACGAGTATCTTTTAACATTATGTTATTATCATTTATATTTTATAAAAGTGACAAAATTATATTAAAAATTCTATGATGTTACAAGTGTTTTTTATTACTGCTTAATTTGTACTGAAAAATGTTTTGGTAAATAAAATTATGAAAAAAAAATGTAAAATCTTTTCTTACATTATTATTTGTTGGCCAACATATTTTTAAATTATGATCATTCCTTTTTAATTTGAATTAATTTATATTTGTAGCAGTACTAAATGCTATTATTCAAAACTTTACAACTCATTACTTTAAAGCAGAATTTGTTTTATAACATCAATCAATTGAAAAATTAATTATTTTCTATTTTAAACATTAAAAACTATGCTTTCACAAAACACAATTGAAAAGATTATCAAAAACATTAAATCAACTGAAAGCAAATTTTAGCTGAAAAAAAATTATTTAAAGTTTTCATTTCATAAAAGTAATAATTTTCCATTATAATTCATGACACAAATTTAATTTTTGAAATAAATCTTATAAATAGATATAAAATTGGATATTATGATACAGAAACAAATTTATACACTAGTGCACAAAACTTAAACAACTTTTCAGATTGTGCCATAATTCTGAAATAAATGAACTGGGTAACATGAAATTCACTTTACTAAAACCTTTTCACTGTACTAGTTGCAAAAAGTCCTTTTCAGCATTTTAAATTATTGTATGTTAAAAAATGCATTTGTTGTTTAAGTTTTGCTTGCTAGTAGATATATACTTTGGCTGGAAATATTATAATGCAATCTACTTAAACCAGGATAATTCTAGCAAAACATTTACTATTTATTTAACAAATAAAATGTTTAACATAAATTTACCTTTTTCTACTATAGCTAATGCTTTGGTCTTTGGACATTTAATAAACATATTTCCAAAACACATCCATGTTTTAGAGTTTGGTGCATCTTTTCTTAAGTCTTCTTGTAAAGCTCTAAGGAATATAAATTATATTCAGAAATGGCACTAAAATTACACATAATAATACTGCATTAATTAAAATAATCTTACCTTTTTGCTTCTCTAAGAGCATTACTTCTTCTACTATAATTTATAATTTGTTCTTTATCAATAAGGATATCCTGAGCAACTTCTTCTAATTTTGAAAGATAATTTAAACAAGCTTTTGGATCTTGAGCCATTTAGAAGTTAGTAAAATGTAAAGAAAATGTGTTTAAAAAATCTTTACTACCCTAAGGGGAAAAAATAGAAAAGAAATTAGAAAGAAATATGGAAAATATCTATACTGAAGTAAAAATAAATATTTATTAGAAAAAGAGAAACAACATAAGTAAAAGAAAAATAAGAACTTCAACTATATAGGACTATTTGAACAATTATGAAAAGACACATATTGGAATACAGATGAAAACTAAAACAAATGCTATTCTGATTTATGAAAATGTTAAGGACAATATACCATCTATCTTTATTTTACATTGTAACAGACTATTTATGTATATTTTTAGTTACATGATTATACATACAAAAAGAAGCATCTACATTGATTTCAATTCACACATTTTGAGGAACTGATCTTCATTGTGTATGACGACTTAGGGGATAATCAATCTTCACATTGATCATTTCTTCAATTGTAGAGAAACAGTGAATACTAATTTCAAAAATTATAAGACAAGTAGAATGGATGGTACTGCTGCAGTTGTCTAAAATAAAATTGGCAATGATGCAGCAACAGTGAGAGTATGTAAAAAATAGGTAAAATAATTTTGTATCAAACTTTATCACAGTGCCAGGTCTTCTTTAAAAAAAATATAAAAATTTAGGAGACCTCATAAAGGATAAGACAATATATATATAAATCTCCCTAAATGTCCTCAAAATTATTAGACTATTATATGCAAGCATTTAATAATAAATTTAAATAAAAAAATAGCTTCATTATTTATCTATGAATTATATTTCACTCGATTTAAAATGCAACAAGACAATTTCTTCAAACATTATATCTAGGGAAGTTGCAATGGTTTTCAGATATATACCACTATTAAATAAACTGGATCTATTTTAAAACTCAACAATTTCAAAAATTTTTAGATTCACGTTATGTGTGTGTATATATAAGTGAAATAAATGTGTAAAGTAAGCAAGTACAAAACATATATTTAAACTAACTTTATTGGATGAATATTAACAAATTAAGGTAACAATCAGTTACAAGGACCATGATACCAAGCATCAAAATTAGAAAACATACCAAATTCTAACTGCTGATATTTTAAAAAAAGAGGCATTTTCAAATGTTTATCAATCTTTTAATTGCATTTAGTCTACATTTTAGTGCCATTTTCTTTCTGTTATATAATTAACTAGATCTTTTTACTACTTTTCAACAATGATGAAAATGTGGAATTTGCCAATAAATGAAGAAATGCAATAAGCTGTTTTTCAATCGAAGAAAATTTTCCCACAACAGCATTTGTGCCAGGCAAATAAAAGTAGGCAAAAAGTGCAATTGGAAAGACAAGTTTCGAAACTGGAGTGTTTTTGAGTGACAAATTGGTTAATTGGATCTTTGCTTCATTGTTATGTTGTTGGATTGATAAACTTCTATGTAGCATATCCATGTCAAATGTGGCCCTAATTATGAATTAGTAACTGGTATTGTTTCTGTCAACTTACGGATTCGAGTCTTGGTGCCACTAAAGACCCTCTGTTTAAGGGATGTACATTTAATCTGCTGAGACTCAAAGTCCTCATGTTAGTATTGTGTGGAACTAAAGAGAGAAAGATATACGAGCTCAAAAATTGTCTAAAATATTGTTAATATCGCCATTATTTTTGTCGACAATTTGGAAAACAAGTCACTAATTCATGATCCCTACAACTAATACATACCCTAAAACTGCAAAATTGGTCTAAGGCAGTGGCGTAACGTACACCCCCACACTGCTAAGGGGCCCAAAGACTGATTGAGGCCATTAACGTAGATTTTCTCAAAATTTGCTCTTAACATTTTTTAAAATATAATTTTTAAATGCTTTTCCAATTGGCAATCTAACCTCATTCAAAATCAAAATTTTAAAAAGTTTATTAGATACCTTTGATCCAATAACCAAATTCAAAAAAAAAAAACATTTTGTTTGATTTGCTGTAATTTGTGCAATGAGAGATACTTTTCTTTAGTGAGTTTCCTTTTTAAACATAAATTACTAACAGATAAAACAAAAGTCAGATGGAGAATTGGATAAAATGCTTAGGAAGATAAAAAATGCACTGTTATTGTTATAGTACACTTTACATTAGCTGTAAGGGGAAAATAAAGACATGATTTACTTTTTACCGAAGCGATAGAGTAAATTATTGGTGTCTTTAATCCCCCCCCCCCATGCATTTCATTTTCATTTAGCAAAGTCGTAAATAACCTACATCTGGTATGCTTTTCTCATGTAAAATAGTATTATGATACTTGGAAAAGCATATAGAGAGCATTTAAAAGATTATTTGGTCTAGATTTATAAGTATTCAATCAAATAAAGCACAATGAGAAAAATTTCACAAAATTGTTTTTAGAATAGACATATATTTTTATATTCAATGTACTTAAATATAGGGCATGTTCCTTTACTATTAAAACCATTTTGATCTCACTTTTCTTTTGCAATATTAGAACTGTTTTCTAAACGGAATTTAATATTCTGATTCTTATACTGGTATTTTGTTAGTAAGACAAGAAGAAAGGCGACTCTAAAATGTGGAGTTAAAAAAAACTTTAAGTGGTTCTCAAAAACGAAACATTTGAAAGGAAAAGGAGTATAATATTAATAGCGAATATATTGGATAACTTTTATTAAAATTGGGTAACTTTTCAATACCTGCAAGTACATCATCTTGTGCAAGTGCTAGTAAGAGGGAATGCCAGGGAATCTGATGAACAAATCCTATGTGATTAGTAATAGTAGTTCTGACTTTGTCTCAGAACGCTGAATGTATCAGTTTTTTATTTCGTTTTTCATTAAATCATTTTTGTATCACACAAAGAACTCTCCTTATTAAGAGTAGCAGTATTTATGTTAGAATATAATCGAACTTTAGGTCAAGCTCATCCTGGGATTCAGAAACAAAGAATAAGGCAAGTGATACCTTTTTTCTTTCATAAGAATTTGAAATTGAAAATAATACATTACAATGTTCGTGTCTTTCTTAGAGTATCGTTTGTATTGAAGTTATCAGGTTATCTATCAACTGCGGTTAGATTTTTCATTTTATTAAATACTATAAAAACTCTCTAATGTTATACATTATTTACTTCGTTTCAACGGGTTGACTTTATATTATTATAAGTTTAATATATAAATATTTTTATGTGATGTGTAAAGGTATATTTTTATGGTTTTGTAATCCTTTGTATAAGATCCAGATTGGGGGCCAAGACCTGACCTTGTGGGGGGGGCAATCGTTTTCCTTTACATCACTGGTCTAAGGAGTGCATTGAAAAGTTAAACCTGTTTTATGGGGGTAACTTCCAACTCTGAATTTGCTAAGTAATAGTGTTTATAGAACTAAATTAAAATTAAAGAAAAATTTTCAAAAATGGGTGAAACATTTTCAATATAAAATGAACAAACCAAATGCTTTTGTACCCCCAGATAGTAATAATAATAAAAATTCCTTCTAAGAGCTTAAATATGTTCCAAAAAGTAATACAAAAAAAAAAAAGAACAGGATTGCTAAAAAATTTTAAGAAATTATTTGGATATGTAAAAAAAATCTATTTTATTAAATAGGTTATTTGTGATATATACTAATTAAAAATATCTTTAACTGGAAATTAGCTTTATATCAAATGCAACTAAAATAATATAATAAAGAGGAGTATTATTTTTTGCATTAAAGAGAAGTTAAAAAAAAAAGGTAGACCTTCTATGTTCTTTTAAAAGTTATTAACAAAATAAGTCTGTAAGTGCAAAATAAATTTGTAGGAAGTATAAATTTTCTTTTCTAACTGTTATTGTAAATCTAAAAAAAAAAGTTTGTAAACTGTAAATATATTTATATTAAACATTCAGATATTTAATACACTACTATACATAAAAATGATTAGTTTTGTGAACCAATAAGATGTCAAATTATGTATGAAATTTCTAAAAGAATGATTAGATATTCATGAAAAATATATAATACCTGATATACAATACCTGAAAAATTCTTAACACTTAAAAATTCTATTTTGTGTATAATTAAGGCATTTTTAATTTGTAAATGATTGAAAATTATATTTCTCTAAATTGATGCATGCAAATTGCTATTTCACAATGGTATTTTAACAATATGAACTTTAAATAAATCTTTTTATATATTAATAAAAAAAACTTGTAGTATACATTTGTAATTTTATCAAAAAAATTCAGTTCTATTTGAGTTATAATTTATTAGTATTACTTTTCCACATTCCGGATAAAAATTAATATTAGATTAAAATTCATTATTTTTATAAAAAAAACTGAGCCACCGATATAACAATGAAAGCTCAAATTCAATACCATTTTCTTAATATAAATTAGCCACGCTGATACACTTTAAGTTAAATTTAACCTGCTGAGAAGTATCTCCATTTAAATGTAATTTAATTTTCCTATAAAACAAGCGGTATTTACGTATTATAGCAACACTGCCAACATTCAAGATAACTTGTGAAGTTGGCAGCCTCAATTTCATAAGCGTTGAATTGACAACCATGTGCTTCATTTCATATAATGTCACCAATATGCTTGTGATGATACATAAACACCAAAGAAACTTAATAAGAGTCAAATCTAAATGTTACACTTATACAAATGTAGTATGATTTTTATCATATTATTAATATACCTACTTAAATCTATCTCAAAGTCTAGCAAAATAAATATATAGAGGAAAACCTCTTGACTTCCAACTATATTTAATAATTTCTTTACTGTTTTGAACCATGAGATCCCTATTTAAAAGCAAGAAACAGGTTAAAGAACTCATATTTTCCCCCCTTTTAATTAATAAGAAGCTTTATTGAAAACCATGTCATCACAATAAAAAATACCTAAATAAAATTTAAAACTTAAATGAAAATTAGGAGAAAAAATTGAAAAATCCAAATTTGTATTATTACAGTCATGGTTATTTCATTGAATATATATATAGTTTTATAAAAAAGAGAAATAAAGAACATTATAGGATTTTTTAAAACTCCTAAGAAAAGTTTCAGATTTTGGTAGTTCAGAACGTTATGATAATCATTGATAGAATGTTGAGATAATCATTACCACAAAAACAATGGACACAAGTAAATCAAACTCAATTTTCAAGTTCAAAATAATTAAATAAAATTTGTTATAAAATTAAGTATTCTTAAAATAATTCATGTTAAGTATTTCTGAAATTTTAACACATGTAAAGTCGGTTATTAATTAATTAGCATAATTAATTATTGAAACAATTGAAGTAATTCCTCTTCAAACTTGGGTATAGGGTTGTCAACAATGAAGATATTAGTGTGCAAATCCCAGGTTATAATCAATGATGAATAGAATAAGTATTTTTTCTGTGGTCATATTTGGCAAGAGGTTGTCGGTCGAGTCTCAGCGGAACAATATGACAAAAAAAAAATCTATCACAAAATTAAGTACACACTTTTATCAATTTTGATATACACAACAAATATTAAAAATTAGTTATATATCCAACTGGATTGTTGGTAAACAAAGCCTTGCCCCAGAGATCCTACTTTATTAATGTCCTTTTTCAGCAATTTATACTTTAAGATATCAATATAGACCAGTTTATTCATAATGACATAAATCAGTTATCTTCAAACATTTTCAACTCATGGAACCCCATGAATTTACAGGTGTTTTCCTGGAAACTCTAGAACTACAAAGTGTTTTTGTGGAACACCATTCCACATGCATACCTAGAAGATTATATTTCAAAATAATAATTAAAGTAGATCAACATGTTTTTGGTACTTTATGTGAAGACAATTAAAAAAAAAAAAGAGTACTGCATTTATTATTAAAAATTATTATTTATTATTTTTTAATATAATTTACTCATTAATAATAATTTGTGATCCAAATGTCACCTATTCATGCATTGTATTTAGTAACTGGGATATGTACTTGCTTTTTTTCACACAAACTGTCAAAGTCAACGGCTATTGAGATTAAATGCAATCTCATTACATACTCTGAATTTAATTTGTTTTAACACTTTGTTTTTGAGGCTGCTCACATTGAGAAATATATTTCACATAAAAACATAATTTTTTTTTATTGCATTAACATGCTTATAGCTGTAGAAGAAATATTGTGTATTTTACATGAATTTGCAACCTAAAATTTAGGAGTTGTTCCTGCTTAAATATAGATTTTTAAAAATTAAATCTGTGTTGATATGTTGATAAATTGCTTCCTCTCTTTCATTTTCAGGGGTGGGTGTAGCTACCACCGTATCAATGATACAGGCCCCTAAGCTAGAGAAGCTCCAACATGTACAAATAAAACAATCCTAAAAGAACAATAAGAGGCCCGAAGGCCTCCCAACGAATTTTGATACAGGGCCCTCTCATGATTACTTACGTACTGTTCATTAAAGGAGTTTTTTTTTTTGGCACAAATGCAATAAGGTGCATTTTTCATTAGAAAACTATTTAGTTTTATGAGACATTGAGCTAACAAGTGAAAAATTATCTTGTAGAACCTTAGATAGTAAACAATAGAATATTCCCAATCTTTTTTTTATCCTACGCCCGCTTTCGGCATCTCTGCCATTAGTCAATGAGCAGTAAAATAAAATGATGACGAAGCATAAAAAGAATTAAAATTTTCCTCCATAGAGTTGTCTACAAAAACTTTAAAACTGCCAGCTGGGTGGCATGGTTTGTTGATGGCCTTCTACAGCCAAGGTTGCAGATTAGACCCCAGCCCAAGTCGGTGGATTTTCTTGAAGCAGAAAATTGACAGCGGCCATGTCACATGATTATACAGCATGTAAAAGATCCTTAGAGTGTCTGTTTGGCTTGGATGCTCTCAGCAAAATTAAATCTTAGTACAAAGTTTGCATCGTCAAGAGCCTAGGTGCCTCCCTCTGTGGAGGAAACTGGGCATCAAAATTGCTTGCTGTAATTGGTATCGCCTATATGGTACAGCCCTAAAAAAGGGTACCAGCTTTTGGGGGATGTACTAGGTCTGCAAAGGTTTAAAAATACCAATGGAAAAAAAAACTTTAAAACAATGGGGTAGTGTTTGAGGTGGTCACCATCCATTTCACCCTGTTAGCACAGAGGGCAATATGTAGAATCCCTTACTCCAATGCGATGTAAATGTTTTTGCAAGTAGTCATGTCCAGTAAGTAAGCAAAAACATGCAACTCCAACAGATTGAGGCAGGGAACTGGGGACTCTACTACTTTTGTTATTCAAGATTTTCACCTTTTACCAGCAGCTGCTTCACCATACAGGGAGGCCCTATTAATTTGCAGTTTACTGTAAATGATTCTTTTGATGTTATGCAGAGGCAAGGGAGAGTTAAGTTGGGACATGAAAGATCCTGCTTTAGCAAGCCTATCTGCTTTTGCATTTCCAGAAATGTTACAATGGCTGGGAATCCACTGGAGGGTAATGCTTTCTCTAGACTTCCTAAATTCAGTTAATTTCATTCTACAGGAATTAACTAGTGCGCTTTCATTATATCTTGAGTTTATTAGAGACAAAATGGTAGCTTGAGAATCGATAAAATATACAATATTATGTTCAAAACAGCTTTCCAATTTATCAATCGCAAATGAAATTGCTGCTATCTCACCATCAAAATTGTCACAATACTTTCCAACGGGATAACTAATACTGAAAGCACTTGAATAGGCTCCCAGCACCAACATTTCTAATAGCATCTTCTGCTTAACCATCTGTGTATACATGGAACCATTTGTCAAGAGGATATCTGCAATGTATAGCAGAAAGGGCAGCAGTTTTTGTTACTTTGTATAGAAAATTGGTTACCCAACACTCCAAACAAGATCCAGGTGGCTCTCCAAAATCATCTAGCACATAATAGGGTTAAATTCCTGGGGGAAAACTTGGCAATTGGGTGTCGGAATATCAAAAGTGTAATAAAGATCATGAACAGCTGAAAGGAAAGACTTATGGTTTTTTAATCTTTCATTTGTGGGTTTATAATAATTTAGGAAATTGTTTCTTCTTCTCATGATCTTTTCAACCAGGTTCAGGGCACTTCTTTGACTCCTTTCACTCAAAGGTTTCAAATCTTTCTGGAGTTCCATTGCAGTTATAGGGACTGATTTGGCCCCACCAGTGATAAAAAGCAACATGCTGTTTTGGAAAAGATTAAGCATATTTTTAACAGAATCTGAGACAGTTATTAAAACCTCATTTCCATATTCAACAACAGGTCAGACATAACACTTATAGGCTGTACACAAAACATCGAGATATTCACAATCTAGTAGGAAGTATATGTATAAAGATAAAATGTGTTAATACTTTTTACATTGCATTGTGGCATAATGTACACCCCCCCCCCCACTATGCTGGGGACCCAAAGCCTGACTGATGCCAAGTACGTGCCCATGCCCATTGTAAGATCCGGATTGTAGCCCAAAACCTGACTTTGCAGGGGGCCCTAATGATCTCCGTTATGCCACTGTTATATTATAATAAAAATTTAAAAAGTGTTTCAAAACAAAATTACTGTATGTAAATAAAACTTTCAGTTTTAATGAATAGGATGAGCTTTAGATACAACTATACAAATTTCATAGAAAACATTAACCTAATTTGCATATATAAGTTTATTTTTTTATTGTGACTCATGGAACCCCAGTGTTTTGTGGAACAGCGTGAAGACCACTGACATAAATGAATGCAAGTTCTCACAAACTCCTTCTTCTGCTATACAACCTCAAAATGAAACAAATCAATTACCATATTAAACCACCTTAATGATGTTTTTATGAATCTAGTTCTTTCCCAATTTGCCTTAACACTTTTATCCTTTATTCCACACAGATTGAATTTACTCTAATCAGAGGATAGAAATGACTTCCAACATGATTATAGCTTTGAAATAAAAAATTTTGTTATAAAAAATCATCTTTTTTCTATTGATTTAATTAATGTATGATTTTTATTCTGGAACACAATTGTGAGATCCTGCATGACAAAAAATATGTCTTAATAATTTCAACTGGGGCCCTTTTTCAATTTCTTAGGGCATGAAAATCACTTTATGCAATTTCCCAGATTAATGGCCACAAATATCATTTCATTCAGGGAAAGTTCTGTATTTTTTAAATTTTTTTTTTTCTTTCTTAATCCCCACCAAGTATGTTTTTCAGTTTTTCTTTTTCCAGTGAAAATGCAAAAATGTGCTGCATAAACAAGCGAAATTAAAAATAAATTTTTAAGAAATGGCACAAAAAATATACATATTCATTAAGTGTACACTAACTTTGTGGTATAAATTTTTTTTCAATAAATTTCTTATAAATTTATGTTACCAAGAAGTATTATGCATTTCTCGAAATAAATATGAAAACCAAGAAAAAAAATGGAAATCAAACCTTTCTTAAGTTGAAAAGTTGGTTACTTCTTTCGGAGTAATGCAGTAGCTGATAAACTTAAAATAAATTAAGGAATATTTCGGAACACGCACACATGTGAAACAAAAACAATTTGATTTACTTACAAGAAATATTTTACTAGTTGCCATTCTGCTCTCACCAAAATCCAATCACACATGAATTAAATTTATTTCCCATTTCTTATTTTATAGTTTTATATCAAATTTTCAAACATCGGAATCAATAAATTTTTTAATTTTATCTGAAATTTTGATATGCATTTTGGTATTATTTGTATAAGCACTTATGTTAGTGCTTCTACGATCTGGCAACAAAAATAATTGTTTTGATTAGTTAATTTTGTTTTGATATGTGTTTCGTATTGCATGATTAAGTTGTCTTATGAAATTTTAAGTGCATTATATTCTGCCAAACAAACGCAAATTATTTCATAATAAGCGACAAAAAAAAATAGAATACTCATGAGTGTTTGAATTTATGTTGTGTTTTGAAATTTACACAATGGAATTCGCCACATTTCCTCAATCGCATTCTCTTCCAGTCAAAATGATTTCATTTGTCTCGCCATCAAATGAAATTTCTGGTGATCATGTAAAATACAAATCAACTTTTGAACCTAATCTGAGTGGAACAGAAGTTCGTAATTTTTATAATTCGGTGATTTCTTTACCATCAGAACATCGAAACGTTAAAAAGCCGTCGAATTATTTAAAGAAACCTGAGGAAAGTAAGAAATCAGCTTGCTCTTCTGTCAACAAGGTAAAATCTAACTCCATATTTTTGTATGCTCAACAAGGGAATGTCGTAGGAATTCAACAGTGTATTGAAAATGGGTGTTCTATCAATCAACAGGATGCATATGGGTGGACTCCTATAATGTGTGCTTCTTGTGAAGGACATTATTCTACTGTCGAATATTTAATAAAATTAGGAGCTAATTTGAATGTAAAATGTAAGCATGGCTTGACTGTTATGGATATTGTAAGGAAAACTCAAAATAGTGCCATAATAACACTTCTTCAAAATGGTGTCTCCCTGCATGAGCAAGAAACTTCCTCTATAATTCCAGATGAAAAAAATGATAAAGAAGAAAAGTTTTGCAGTGATTGTAAAAGTACATACAAAGTTTCGAAGTCTGCCCATGAACGAAGTATAGCACATTTATTTACAACAACGAAATCTGATATTTCAACTTTTTATCATATACCAGAGAATAATAAAGGCTTTCAAATGATGCTTAAAAGTGGATGGGATAAAAATAAAGGATTAGGAATGAATGCTGATGGTAGAAAATTTCCAATTAAAACTGTTTTTAAGAAAGATAGATCATGTATAGGTAAAAACAAAGAAGTGCCTAAAGTTACTCATTTTAATGCTAATGATGAAGCTTCAATTAAAATGAGGCATCATAAAGCTCTAAGAATTAATCGAGAAAAAACATTAAGAAAGCAGGAAAGAAAGAAACTTGAAGCTCGTGATCGACAGCGAGAAATACGGTTTAGACGTCTGTTCAACACTTGACTTTTGTTAGCATATTTTTTTCCATTATCAAATTTGGTTTTAATGTATAAAAAGTTGTATGCATTATTCTGCTGTTTTGTTTCATTGTTTATTTTTTGTTGGCTTGTGATTTATATATTAAAATTTAAAATGTATAGTTGAAAAAATTCAAAGTACAATATTTTATATGTACTGTAGTATGTGATCTGAGTTGATAAAAATTGTGTTAAGTAATATAATTTTTTTTTACATATATACTTTTATAAAATTTATATATACATATATATATATAATGTATTTTATTTGAAATCTATATTTATAGCAGTTCATGTTTCTCAAAAATATGATGAATGAAAGGCTTGATTATTTTTGAATTTTTAACTTCTTTCAGGTAAACAATGGTCAAAAAATGTTAAGAATAGGTCTCATATTTATTTACAGATATTTTACACTTAATGTGCTGCTTTGTAAAAATTAATCTTGGATATTTTTAAAAAAATTAAATAATTTTATTTTTATTCTATATATGCTGAGAAATTTTATGATTAATGTTTTTATTCCAAAATTTCTTATAAGTTTTCAACTTTTTACCTATAAATTTGTCTAATTAGATAGTACAATACACATTAAAGAGATTTTTTTGTCATTAAGATTAGAGACCAGTACTAACATACAGTTTTAAAGGAAATAAGTGTGGTTATATGAAAGAAATAGGAGAAAGCCTTTACAACACAGGCTGTTAATATCTTGAATGAAAGGAATATGATGTATTGGTTCCAAAATTGTCCAAGAAGTTCTCTCCTCCCACTTTTACCTGCTTTTAGAACTCCATTTGGTCTTTAAAAATCCATCAACATTAATCACTTGACCAAGCTTTTGTCTTCAGAAGAGATAATATAAAACAGGGATTGGCATTCTTGCAGAGACGTTTTAAGGTGTGGGCCCAGGGTCTCTGTCACAGAGGGGGCCTTGTCTTGTTCTTGACTCAGCCTGAATAAGATCATGATTAGAATAATTTCACGATCAATTGCTATTTCCAGTTGTATTCTTCGAAAAACTGGGAATTTCAGATGATATGTCAACTTACTACATGTGATGACCATTGTCCTTGTATAGTCCTAGGCCTAACACCACACACCATTATTACTCATTTAGTCAAAAGGCGGCAATTGGTCGAGCCAGTTTGTGCGATTATAAATCACGCACATTTATTTGTTTGTATGAGTATTTGACAATGTATAATATGCACTGTCTACTTTTAAGGGTCAATGGGGGAGGACGCTTTTTTTGTGTAGGTGCCCAGGACCTCAAGCAAGTCCTAAGACGTCCCTGCAACTTTGTAGCTGTGGTGCTCCAATCCAATATACCAATATGATTCAATGTGCCACGCAGTAGGAAATAATTGAAACAATTCGATTCCTGTGATAATGCATGCTGAATTAGCAAATAGAGGTCAAAAATATTTAGAGTTTTATTATACATTAATTATGCATAAGTTAAAGCTATTTATTAACATGAAAATAAGCAACATAAAATATAACTATTCCTTGAATCTGAAAAAATTTTTTAATTGTACATATGTTATGTATTTTTTAAGAATATTTCGTAAAAGTCTTGCTGTGCAATATAATGAAATAAAAAATTAAAATTTTAATGCAATTTTTGTTTTTGCAAAGCTCTACTTAATATTGCAATGAACTAAACTCAGTGGCACAACAGCCCATGAGGGCCAAGGTCTACTGTGCCCATCTCAGTATAGGTGACCTTGGGTGCTGAGATGCATCAACAGTTGTCCCGGTCAGTCTGACGCAAAAACCCCAGTGTTAAGTTCCCAAGTAAGTTTGGTACTCAGTTTATCAACCCTCTGAAGGGATGAAAGGCTGAGTTGACCTTGCCCAGCCCGGGATTTGAACTCCGGACCCTGTGATGGGGAAGCACAAGACACTACCACTCAGCCACTGGGCTTCTAATATTGCAATATCAAGGGTATAATTTGTGGTTTTCAATCTGATGCATGATTCTGAATGTTCAGCTGTTGAACAATTTCTTTCTGGGCTCAATATATATTTCATGTGAGAAAATAATGTGTTCTCATATGTATGTAGAACCAAAAGCGGAAAGCAAAGCACATGCTATTTTCTTCAAATAATTAAATTGCTGTGGCAATAACATACAGCTGTTTATAAAGCTGTTGATTTATTGATAGATTTATCTTCCGGATCATTTCATAATTCTGTAAATTTTGCTTTCAAGAACTCTGAAGATTTTTGTTCATGACACAGCAATGAGTGATGCTTCATTTAAAGAATTACACAGTCGTTTTTATTTGAATTGAATATTTTACACTAAGAATGAGCATTTAAAAAGATATCTTTTTTTACATAAATCACAGAAACTAGTCTCAAGCAGATTCAGTAGAATTGTTTTATGGCAAAGAATTGAAAGTAAGAAATAGTCTTTATGCATGAGGCATAGAGAGGAGAGACAAAGAAATTTAACTTGATCTCATAACTGCTACTGAGAATTGATCTGGGTACCACATGTGGCACCCGTGTTATAGGCTGCAGATCCCTAGTAGAAAATTTCCTCTGTTTCTTCATGTTTTAAACTGCAAAGATATTCACTGCTGTGAACTTGAGCAGCACATTGTTATTGCTATTGCTCTACCACATATGATAGTATGAATCATTGATGGAAAGGGGAGGGACACATAGTCAAAAGTCCCAATTGGAAGAGTAATTTCTTCTCAAAATTATCAATCTGCTAAATGTTAATCGTTCAGTATGAATATTTCTAGTTTGACTTCTCAGAATCTTAATTAAAAAGTAGGATGTTCCTTAAGTTTTTTATTCTATATGCTTATGAGTATAAATTATTTATTGATTTCTTAAATTCAGAAAGTCAAAAGCAAAACAATTTGCTACAGAAATTTTCATGAAAATTTTATGTATATTATGAAATAGTGCACTTTGTGGACTCTTTGTCATACTCAAGAGAGCTCTTTATTTTTTAAAAGCTTTTATTTAACTTACAATGTATGTATTGTAATTTGTTCGGGTGGAATCTTGCAACTCAATTTTGAAGCTGATATCTTCCTCCCATTGAGCTGAAATTTTGTATACACGTTTAGTTTGGATGACAATGCATGTTTTGAGCATTTATATTCCGATATTGCAATTAATTAAAAAGATATTAATTAAAAAACGTTAAACTAGTTTTGGGCGCCAACTTGGATATATCTGCATTGTTGTAATAATTTTATTGTTACAACAATGACAAAAGTTGGCGTCAAAAATCGGTTTTCAGCCAAACTGGAATTTCATAACGTTGCGCTATTGACTGTATTAATTAACTTTGTCTAAAAATAATTACATTTCTACAACGTAAAAATAATCTAATTTCTACAACATATGCAATATTTTTTACAAATTTCTATCTATTTTCTTGGATTTAAATTCAAAACAAAAAAAGTAGAGCTATTTTTCAAGTAGATTGGTACATTGTATACCTTTCTCAACGCTGCCAAGTTAAACTGAGATGGAGTATTATAGAAATTCTAACTTTAACCCCTTAACTGGTTTGCCCGTACACCTTACGGGCTACTGAAAGTTAGCCACAACCGGTTTGCCCGTGCGCTGTACAGGCACCGAAATTTTTTCTTTCTATATTTTATTTGCACAGACATTTTTATTCCTATAATAAGGTTATTAGTATAGTGTGTCTTTAGGAGATGCAGAGAGAGAGTTTGTCCATGGTACTGAACTACTCTTCATTCAGAATTTTGGTAGTGGTGAAGGTGAGAATTTTTCACTGAAGCAAGAATATATATTCTTGAAAATATTGGATAAAGAACAGGGATTTACAAGGCAATGTACAATGTGTTGCCTAAGAAAAAGAAAAATGGATAGATAATCCAAAGAAGTCGATATTATCTCTATCCCCATTGGAATATCAGACTTAGTGTTACACTATTCTGCGTATTGTGTGTGCATATAAATATGCACACACACATGAAATCCTATCAATCGTATGAAAAAGAGGTAAGAACATGAAATTTTTTGGTAAGTGGAAGAAAACATATTTTAAGATATATGTGAAATATTCTTCATAGTACGCAGAATGTACTTATTAAAAGCAAACATTTAAGGGTTTTTGTGTTCAAAAATTATAAAATTAAAAAAAACGAGTAAAATTTTAAACCGGAGATTAAAATAAAAATCTTCCATTTTCGCTCGTTCTGTTAATTATTATGCTTAGTTACATGCAGTTAAAAAAATGGGCTTTTTTGGGGAAAATTTTGGTCAAAAAAATTGACCGCTTAAGAGGTTAATCTATGAAGCTCAGACAAAAAATAATTATAGAATCGGAAAGATCATTTATTTCGTCCGATACGGAATAAT